>BPLR01018560.1:0-43572 GCA_021605095.1 Caerostris extrusa
ATCCACAATAACAAAGCTACTTAGATAAACTGCTTTGTTTGCCAGCTGCATTAGAAAGAAAAAAAGAAAAATGATAAACTGCTCAGCCAATTTAATTGCATGGTAATAAATACGACTTAGGAATATCAATACAAAATGCAAGAAGAGAAAAAGCAAAAAAGATGAGGATTACTAATCCTTAAGAAATCGACGAATTCCGAGAAAAAAATATCACATTCTCCTTTTTAAGTGTTCTTTTTTTTGTATTTTATATTGGAATTTTTAGAAGAGAAGTTGAAAGATCAAGAATTAATAAGATGGCTTTTAGAAATGAAAGCTATACAGGATGATTTATGTGATACGGGATTTAACTAGCTGATAAAAAGGAAAAGGGGAAAAAGTATTCAGAATCTTCTAAAACAAAAATGAATGTTTGTTAATTTTTATTTAATTCACCAGTGATGATATACAATATATTTTAATACTCTAATTTACGAAATTTTGTTGAATATATAATTAATTGTACATTCCCACCTAGGGGTCGCAAACTACGGCCCGCGTGCCAAATCCCGTCCGCCAGTGTCATCAATCCGGCCCGCACAGCGAATAGCTTATTGTTGCTGTAATAAGTTGGATAAAAAAACCACAAAATGATAAAAACTCTGTTTTATTGACTTGCTAGATAAAAGCTTAATGATAAGCATAATAAGCAGAAAATTTAACTTAAGCATAACAACTAACAAATAATTAAAAATGAATCCCCCACCAACATTATAAACTAGTGAACATCCCGCGGTTACCCTCGGTAGTTATGTTGGGGTAAGAGTATCGCATATGTATGTATATCGATGTTTGAAATGTATATATGCTGAATCAAACATATGATTTTTACCCCGAAAATTCCTCAGGAACGGAAAAGCTAAATTAACGCGAAGGAAACCGCGGGGTATCCACTTGTAAAAAATTACTAATGTAATCGTGATTTTTTACTGAGAATAGTTTGTAGTTGTGGATCAATTTTACTTGTACCAATTATTAAAATAGATTTAAGATGCTCATCGGTTAACTTAGATCTGTAAACATTCTTTGTGTACTTCATTTTGGAGAATATTTCCTCACACAAGTAGTACAAAAAAAAAAAAAAAAAAAACAGCCCACGAGCAAATGTATGTAAATTATCAAATTGCATCAGTGGAAGACTTCTTATAACTCTCCAGACTCCAATTTAGCAAGCGTATGCAAAGCTCAGAGTGCGTACTCGGCGACTAGTCAAATAAATTACAGATATTGGCAAAAAAATTAAAAAGTTGCGGTCCTTGGTACTTACTGGAGTAAACCGTATGGCCCTAACGCTAGAAAATTTGGAGACCCCTGCTCTAACCAATGACATAAAAATCATTTTTTAAAAGAATATGTTAACTGCTACAAAATATTTCATATATGCATGATATAAGGTTTTGCCATGTGACTCCCGTTAAAAAATAATTTTATAACATACAGTATATTCATATTAAAAGTTATGCTATTTTACTTTACAAGACTGAATCTTATCTGGTGGAAAAATATTCTGTATTTGAAATAAAAATTAATTCAGAGCATTTTAAACAAACATTATTTTAAACAAATCTCCTCCTATCTCCTGTTTACAAGGTGTTGACATTATTAATGTTTGCCTTAGATTAAAAGTTTGCTTTATCTTTTGAATAGAATATATATATATATATATATATTCTCATTAAAAATGGCTCCAGGTCAATAAACATTCATCAAATAAAACCGAATTAGAAAACTGTTATGTGTCTGTTGTCTGAACAGAGATTCAGTAAACTAAACGTAAAACTGGAAAAGGAATCTTTGTAATTTGATATATTTAATAACGGTTTTTTAACTATATACTATTAAAAAAATATTTGAATCTTTTTATAATTACTAAATAAATAATATATCAATATTTGAAAAGAGAAGTTTTATGTTTTTTCAATTTTAATTTTATATTATTTTTACTTTTTTTATTGTTAATTTTATATTTACGTTACTCATTGTCATTTAAGCTCCGAGTATCGTATTCTAATTTATAAATGATTATAATAAAATTTTTATTTTATATGAACTCTATTTTTGTTTATTTTTATTTTTACTTTGCAAATTAAATTTTATTAAGTCTTAAAAATAAAATCGTAACATTTTAAGCAATTCAATATATTTTCCTTGCTTGATGTTATTTTTTAAATGTTGCTACTAATTTGTATACAAATAAAAGTAATGTTGTATAATAAATAATGCTTTATATAACATTGCGCAAAATATTACTAAATATTGAACGTGTAGTGATTCTTATGCAATAAAAAATAAAAATATATCTTTTGACTAGAAAACAAAATTTTTAGATACATATTTTACATTATTTATGTAAATATATAACAAAATTATGCAGTCATAGTGTAAGATCATACAAATAGCATGGGTGAGTATTAATATGTAGTTTAATAAAATAAAAAAAAAAAAAAAATCGTTATTATTAAGTGTTTTTATCATAAAGGGGTTTCAGAAATATAGATTTTAAATGAGTTAATGATATCTTTTATAATACAATTTATTTTACTGAAAGAAACTTAAAACTTATTAATTAAAAATCTATCACACATCAATTAAATTACATAAATGATTTAAAAGTTGTGATAAATAACTTGAATTAATTAGTCTATGACCAAAAAAATATTCTTAAAAGAATGAACGATAAGATTTAATCCTTTAAATAATTAATTACTTTGAAGCAGAATCAATTTAAGATTTTTTTAAATGCCATCATTAACTTGTAATTTTACTGCGTATATTTTTCGAAATAAAAAAAATAAACGCCATTAATCTAATTGGGATAAATCGAAAAATTTCCTTTTTAATTTATTCAAAAATGCCTAACGAATTAAAGAAGAAAATAAAATAAAATAAATATAATTAAATACAACATTATTCTTTAATATGTCATTTTTTTAAATCTATATTATAACCTAGTAGATGCTCAATAAATAATGATATTAGGGTCATTATTTATTAATAAAGCTAAATACGTAATGGAATTTTAGAATTGGTTATTTAGTTATTTCTTAAGAAAATGAATTAATATAATCTTTTTTTTTTTTAATTTCATTTCTTTGTGTTCAAATTACTTTCATTAAGATTTAATTTTTAACTGATATAAAGCTGCATGTTCTTTAACTGCCATTTATTAAGATTCTATTTTTGTGACTTATTTTATTTTTATAAAATGGCAATCATTAAATGATAATTGCCAGGATGTTTCTTCTTATTAAATGTATTTTTGTGTCCAATTGACTAATTTTTTTTAAATGTGAATATCTTTTGTGTATAACAAATAATCTGTGCAACATATTTTACATAGCTTTTATTGAGAATTATTTATCTCATAATAGTTTTTATTACAAAAGCATAAAAGATACATTTATTTCAAAATTTAATTGTAACCGTATAAATTTCCTTTTATTTATCATTTGGACTGGTATGAGTATGTTTATATGTTCATTATGTTTTTGTTATAGGTTTTATGTTTATATTATGTACATTATGTAAATCTAAGTACGTATTTTAATTACTTTTTCTAGAAGCTGAACCAATCTTCTGAATATTGTTGGGTTTCAAACTTTGCAGATTTTACTTAGTGCTTTATCTTAGATCCAATCTTATGTACCATCTTTCCATTTAAGAATGTGAGCATGTTAAAAATAACATAAAAAGTTAAATTAAAAATACTTCAAATTATAATATTACAGGACTACATTAAATGATTTAAATTTAAAATATGATGCGATGAAATGTAACTATCTTAACATTTTCGATAGCTCACTCACACACACGAATAAAGACTCAAATAATAAACGTGTGACGTGGACTGTAAAAGTAATCTCCTTTATTTAGGCAGCCATCACACTCGAGGATGAACTGACCACACAACCACTCTCTGGGGTTACAGTTGCAGTCTTACATTCTTTTTCACTTTCTAAGTCATCTTCCCTACCAGACACCCCCACAGACAGGATGTTTGTGGGGTCATCTTAGGGCGTTGACTTTCTGCTATAACGGGGATCTGGGTTTGGAGGCAACAAACATTTAAAACAAAAAGTAAATTTTTGTGACGTGATATAAATATGTGGTATGTTGATATGATATGCGGTGTCAAAGATGTTTCTTAATATTAAATATATTTGTGTGTAGCAATGATTATTTTTGTTTAATATCAATATTATTTGTGTATAAACAAATATTGCGAAACATATTTTAAGATTTAATTTTCACAAATAGTTGGTGTCCTAGTATGCATTTGTTAAACATATCTGACATTTATTTCCAAAAAGATTCGTTAAAATTTCCTTTATATAATTTTACGTAATAGTATGCGTAAAATTTTGTTTTAATGTATTTTTTCTCATTAATCTTATTAGAGATGAACTTTCATTTTATTTTTAAATATATATAATATTTGCTCTATTCAAATTTACTTTCACCTCATCCTGCAACAGCTTTTGGAAGCATAAAGTATCCTTTCAACAAGAAAGTGAGCATGATAAATATAACAAAAAAACCTTTAATTAAAAATATTTTAATTTATAATATTACAAGACAACATTACATTTGAGGATAAATTTAAAATATGATGCGATAAAACGTAACTACATTAACACCAGTGCATCAAAAGTAAATGGATTAAACAAAATGGATTTAAGCGTGATATGAAAACATGAGAGCGTATTTGGATATGATACGTAGTATGCATGATATGAAATGAGGGTGTCAATGATGTTTAAATATTAAATATATTTTTGTGTCCTAATAATTAATTTGTTTTTTAAATGTGAATATATTTTGTATAGAACAAATAATCTGTGCAACATGTGTTACATAGCCGATAATTATTTATCTCACATAAAGGTTTATTATGCCATAAAAGATACATTTATTTCAAATTTACTTTTAAACTGATAAATTTCCTTTTATTTGGAATGTTCGTGTATTTTTATAAACTAAATCTTCATTAAAATTTTGTTATAAATCTGTATCAACTCAATCAAAATAGCGTATATCAGTGGTGGGTTTCCAAACTTCGCGGACTTTACTTACGCCACATCCCAGTATCTAAACCTATGTAGCTCTTTAACATTTAAGAATGTGAGCATAATAAAAATAACATAAAAACTTTAATTAAAAATGCTTCAAATTATAACATTACTGGACTACATTAAATTTGAAGGATAAATTTAAAATATGATGTGAGGACAAGTAAATAAAATTAACATCAGTGAAACGAACGTTATTCAGTACAGAAAAAAGTATAAGAATACATTTAAACGTGATATGCAAATATGGTATTACACGGTAAAACATGTTATGATATAATTTATTCAATGGAGTACAACGTAATGAAAATGTTTTGTTTAATATAAAGAAACAATTTCAAAGAATTCAGTTGATATTTCAAAAGTAATATTTTCGTGAATCATTTTCTGTAAAAAAATTAAATCCATCCATTTTTAATCTAGCAAATAAATTGTAATTTGTCTATGCAACTTACTGTATAATTGTACGATGAGGTATTTTAAGATGCCATAATTCTGTTCGACGACTAGTAATTGCATTATGGAATGTTTTCCCAACTTCCTCACAGAAGCAGAAATGCTTTAAACTGTCATGGGATTGTATAATGAATATTTGGAAATCTAATTAATTCTTTGAAGTAAATTTATGATTTTTGGAGACAAATGGTAATTTTGAAATTTTTTCTGTGCATTGCACTGCTTCCATTCATAACGCCATTGTCTATTATAGAATATATTATTTTGGTACATAATTAACAGGCGGGTTTTTTTTTTTTGACGTGCTATATTTTAATAAAAATTTACAATATTTTTATA
Source organism: Caerostris extrusa (assembly GCA_021605095.1). Taxonomy (NCBI): domain Eukaryota; kingdom Metazoa; phylum Arthropoda; class Arachnida; order Araneae; family Araneidae; genus Caerostris; species Caerostris extrusa. The sequence goes on from BPLR01018560.1 coordinate 5,904, forward strand.
AATTCATGAAAGAAAATATTCTTCTACATTTAGTTATAAAAATGCATGTCGATAATCCTATTGATATTCCTCATATTATACTGTACCACTTGAGAAAGGATGGAAAATCAGACCAGTCATTTTGCGATCTCAACAAACTTTTCGGTGAGGGCGCAATATGTCGACACTATCTTGGAAGATAAGCCAAGAAGAGATCGATCATCGGATTTCGACGACCAGGCACTTTTGGCAGCTGTGGAAGGGGACAAAAGTTTGACAACTCGAATGCTGGCCGACAACTTCAATGTGTACCAATCGTCCAAAAGACCGCACAAAAAGAACCGCATCGTCTTTCACCACTAACATGCGCATCCACACGTTGAGCGTCATGTGGATCGCCAATAAGGACTGGGAACTGCTTTCAACCGTCATATTCTCCCACAGAAATGCCTAGCTAAAAGCCTCGGTCGCTAAAAGAAACTGGAAGGCGAACAAAGTTTATGTCGATTTCGATAACTTAGTGGCGGATGTCAAAGTATGGATTGCCTCCAAGAACCGTGAAATTCTTTGCCGAGGAATAGACAGTCTTCAAGCAAATGGGAAGCAGTTATTGAAGTCGATGATGACTACGCTCCGTCTTAATCATTTAAAAATGTTGCTGTTGAATTGTGATGTTTCCTTTTTCATAATAAATAGTGTCCAAGAATGCCTGATAATATTGTTTAAAAACGCCTTGATAATTATGCACCAACCCAATATTTAAAATTTTAATTTTTATTTTTTCAAAAAAAAAAAAATGAAATCACATATTGAAAATTAATTGACAAATGTAACACTTATTTTTAAAAATCTACAACTGAAACACTTACTTAAAAATGCTATTACAACATTTATCGCCCTAGCTGGTCTGAATTCCATTATTGTTATACCTTGTGGAAGGATGAGCTTCGTGATTCTTTTTTATATGGCATTTTCTGTGGAAGATTTCTTCATTGTAAAATGGCAATTCTACGAAGACGATTGAGTTTTTCCCAAAAAATTAAAAAAATTTTATATCCAATTAATTCCATCATTTATGACACCTTAAAATTTGGAGTGTTTTCTTTCTGTGTATATGTTTATCATTCCAGGAATGTTTTGACTATTTTTATTTTTCTGAAAATGATGCAATTAGTTTTTCTTTCATTGAAACAGTAAGATGATATTTTTAATTCTATAATTTTAATTTATCAAGACCTGTAGCTGCGATTTATGTCATGTTTTTTTTGAAATGATCAAAGACTATTCCTTAGTAAATACTTTGTAAATTACTATCTGCTGACAGGTGAAACGACAGTTATTCTCTTACAAATGCTGAGCTGAAATCTAAATTAGTGATTTGTTATCTGAGATGGTCCTTTAAAACTGATCCTTAATTGATAAGACTGAATTACCATTCTTCTATTGATAAAAACTTGTTATATTAAACTTTTTGGGTTATATTTTTTTTTGTCATTAAAGACTGTTTATTTTTATTTGATGCACATTTAACGTTATCAAATTCTTACTAATACCTATTTTAACAATATGTACATTCAAACTGAGAGTTAATAATATCCTTTATTTGATAGAAATCTTGTCATATTATGGACATCAAGGTTTAGATTTGTCGAAATCGGTTTTTATGAAGAGTGTTCTCACTATAAATACTTGTAAATAAAAGTAGCTTATTTTTTTTTTTTCTTTACAGGAACTCCCGAATTGACAGCGGTAAAGAAGTTAAACGACAGGAAATCTTCAAAGATCTTTCAAGGGTGGGGCAATGAACAACAAAACTCTTGATCACATGTCAAAACAGAGGGATGACCTGTCGAGAAAAAACAAAATATTGGTGCCCGTGCCTCAGTTCTTGCAGTAAAGTAAAATCCTTGCAATCCGTCCTTCAGATGGAGTTCCATTTTAGTTTATTGGTAATAGACTATTTTTTTTTTTTCATTTTGATTCCTGCACATGGGCACGGATTAAACTTCATAGATGTTAGCAAAAATAAAGAACTTGTAAAAATTCACATCCTTAAAATTTTTGCTATTAATGAGATCTGATTTCACTGATTATTATTTAAATTCAAAGTCAATCAAAAACATTTTTTTGCTGTCATACATATGTGCGTGATTTTTTGTTCCACTTTTATAAAGAGAACAGTTTACTGGATGATGAATATAATCTTCCGATCCAGAAGGACTTTTTACGAAGTATCTCCCTATAATCGTGTGTTGTTTAACAGAAAACCAGAAACATTTTCACCAAGCAGACTGGTTATGACTTCGAGACTATTATACACAGTGTCACATTCTTCATCAAGTCATCTGTTTTGTACTGGAGTGGGAACATTAAAAATATTTGCAACTTTTAATTTTCTAGTGCATTTTGCTGTCCAGCATTATATACAAAATTTGGTTTTACAAGTTCTCCTTGAATAACATTGAATTCTATTTTGATTTGGAAGCATTTCGAAAAAGAATTTTGTAGTCAAGTTGTATTTGTGTATTGTAAGTTGTCAACTTAATTTTGTAGAATTGTTGGCAGCTTAATTAAAATAGAAATAATTTATTTTCTTTCTTTTTTTAATTTTTTTAAATCAGAAATGTACCTCAAATGCTGATATGAAATTGGGAATATATGGCCTAATAAATAAAGCAGAGAGCTGGTTTAAGAACAAATATTGTGTGTTGGTTGAGATGTTATTGCACAATGATTTCCAAAAGTAAAAGAAACATAAAAAAATACATAACAAAAGAAAAGATCAAATATTACGTCATGCATGTAAAGCATTATTTTATCAGGCACAATTTGTTACACATAAGAGCCGAATCATTCATCGCGTAACATTATTGAACATGCTGCCCGAAATAAGCCTTAAAAGCGTCTGCCGTTTTCGGCAGCAGAAATTGAATAGTGGAATTACAACACTGACGTATTTTAGACAAGAGTACTGATTGAGAGCCGTTGGACAATAGCCAGCTCGATAAAACCTTTAAAAACAAAAATAATGAATGTGAGCCCTTCTGCAATTCTTAGACCACGGAATGAATTTCCCAGAAAGCATTCAGCTTCTAGAAAATATTGCTGAGGAAGACTAGGAACTGCAAGTGTCGCAATTGTCCGCTATTTATAGGTAACTGCAAATAACCTCACAACCGTGACATCTCCGATCTTTTCTTGTAGCAGGAGTGGGAAAATTGCATTCAGACCAATTATGCACAGAAGGCTTCACGAAAGATCATTGAATGTAAGAAATTCAGTATATGTGATCTTTTCGTACCAGGTTGTCGAAATGTCAATCGGATTGCAAATGTTTGATGCAATTCTTTTCTCAGGAGATCAGATTTTGTTTGCAAAGTGACTTAAGAAATTTATTAATCTGACAAATGCTGGGAAACAATGACTCATAATTCCTGGCCAATTTTTTGTACCTGATCCGTGAAACATTGTTTCATTAAAGATTTTGCTAAATTTTATTTAATTAAATAATTGAAAAAAGATAAACTTCTCAATTATTATTTTTTTTAAATTTTTAATAATATTTGGAAACAGTTAAGTTCACTACCAAGTTGGGCCTAATTTCCCGACTGTATTTTTTTTTCGTATTGTTTCGACAACATTACATTTTGCAAAATTTTAATCAAAATGCAATAATATCCAAGGTTATTTTTTTAAAAAGATTTATACAAGTACTAAATAAATTCAGGGGGTTTCAGGTTTTCATTTACAGTTTGTGAAAACATTTTCATATATTAATTTTATTTTATGTAATCATATTTTAAGTGGGTGACATAAAATTTTCTTTTCAGAATTTTTGCCGATAAAAATAAAATTTTATGACAGGTGTCACACTAGGACAACTTCATTTACATACTTGATAATGATATAGTAAGGATTATTACAGGTTTATTTATTTACACAGCATTATTATATGAAACAGAGGATTTCACATAATTATGGTATTAAAAAAATGGTTACACATGATTTTAATATGCAAATAAAGGATTACACATGATTATGATATGATATGCTAATAAAGGATTACACATGATTATGATATGTTAATAAAGGATTACACATGATTATGATATGCTAATAAAGGATTACACATGATTATGATATGCTAATAAAGGATTACACATGATTATGATATGCTAATAAAGGATTACACAAGATTATGATAGGTTAATGATTATGATAGGTTACACAGGGTTATGATAGGTTATTACACAGGTTATGATAGGTTAATGATAACAGGGTTATGATATGATAAAATATATTGTAGGTTTCAACTATTTGCCATTTCCAACATTTTTAATTTCAGTACATTAATTTCTTAAGTAGATGATATGAATGATAATATATATCATCTACTTATATTTTTTACTGATAATATATATAACATTATATATCATCTTTCTATGCATTTTGTCGTGTCGATAAATTTACTATGATTACCTAAGTGATAAATGAAAATTACAATCTCATAAAAATTATTTTTTTATTAACTAATAAAAATGTACTAACTTAAATAAATTAAATTTGGTAAATAAAAATTAAGATTATTACTATGAGTTTTTATTCAGATTTTAAATTACATGAACTAACATTGATTTATAATATTCTAATATATCATTTTTCTTATGCTATATAAAGCACATAGGAAATAAAAGATAAAAAGGAAAATCGTTTTATCGTATGCTACCGGCTTTCTAGATTTCACCTAGAAACTATCTTCTACCCTACATTGAGTTGTTAATGGGTTGGAAACTGAGATTAGGGCTTTTATCACTGGGAAGCCGTGTAGAACCAGAATAGCCTAAAGAAGTTACATTGCTTTTAAAAAAGAGTAGAAAGTCAGAGGATGTAATCTGGACATTTAATGGAAACCAATGCATTTTTAAAGGATGGATTTGGATTTGTTTGAAAGAAATTCCAAACTAATTTTTATAAAAGCAAAGCTACAATAGCTACACCTAAGATAACAGTCACACATCTGTGATGTTTAATGTAGTGAATGGAATATGTGACAGAAATTTATCGAAATCCCTAAATATAAACGTTTATATCTTCGGAAACGAAATTTAATGGAATAAAACAGGTAAGTAATATAGTGCAGAAAATTTCTCAATTGGTGAGAAATATGATAAAAAATAAATAAATAATAAATAAAAGAGTAGCTGAATTAATCATTTATTCGCTTAAGTGGACATTTTTGCATTTTTTTTCATAAAAATACTCTTAATTAAATCGTGTTTAATTTAACTGACTTCTATAAAACTGAATGTTTTTCCCTTTTTACTCTCTTATAAATGAACAAACCGTAAGAAACCATATCAGTTATCATATAAGTTATAATATATGAGACATAGAGAATTATTAAATGAAAATTACATGATTTTACATGATCAGGGCAATATTAATATATATGATTGCTCTTATGATATGTTGGGTCAAAGGATTAAACAGGATAATAATATAATGAAATATATTGTAGGTTTAAACTAATAGCCATTTCCAACATTCTTAATTGCAGCAAATTAATTTCTTAAGTAAAATGTTATAGATGATAATATATATATTTAATTTTGTCAATAAATTTACTATGAATATCTGAGTGATAATGAGAATTATTATCTCATAAAATTAATAATTTTCATTATTTAATGAATTGTGTTTATTTTTAAATATATTAAATTTGGTAAATAAAACTGATATCATTACTGTAAATTATGACTTAGATTTTTTCAAAAAACATATGAGATATTATGATTTTATTTTTATTCTTATTCTGATATACATTAATAATTCTATTCTAATATATATTAATAATTCTATTCAAATATATATTAAAAATTCTGTTCTAATATATAATTCTAATATATATGTATTCTATATTTGATTTATTATATTCTAATATATCATTTTTTTTATGATATATTAAATATTTTATATAAAGTAGGTATGAAATGAAAGATAAAAAAAAAGGAAAATTGTTTTACCATATGCTACCGGCTTTCTAGATTTCACCCAGAAACTATCTTCTACCCTACATTGAGTTGTTAATGGGTTGGAAACTGAGATTAGGAATTTTATCACTGGTAAGCCCTATAGAACCAGGAAAGAGTAATGCATCTGACATTGCTTTTAAAAAAGAGTAGAAAGTCAAAGGATGTAATCTGGACCTTTAATGGAACCAATGCATTTTAAAGGATGTATTTCTGATTTATTTTAAAGAAATTCCGAACTAATTTTTATAAAGCAAGTTATACAGCTTAGAAAACAGTCACACATCTGTGATGTTTAATGCAGCGAATGGGAATCTGTACAGAAATTTATAGAAATCAGTGAATATAAAAGTATATATCTTTCGAAACGAAATTTAATGGAATAAAACAGGCAAGTAATCCAGTGCAGAAAATCCCTCAACTTCGAGTAATGTGATAAAACACACACACAAAAAAAATAAAAAAAAGAGTAGTTCAATTAGTTATTTATTCGCTTACGTGACATTTGGCTTTTTTTAAAATACTTAATTAAATTCCGTATGTAATTTAACTGTCTTCTGTAAAATTGAATGTTTTTCACTTATTATCTTTATTTTTGTAAATGAACAAAGCATAAAAAACATACCAGATATCATATAGCATAAATTACACAATTTTTATATACCATTTTATATTTTATACATCATTATCAAATATATAATTATCATTTTCATATATCATCATGTAGATATATTTTAAAAGTAATTCTGGAAATAAGCACTTTTAATAATTGATGACTGAATTTTTTTATTATATTTTTGGATTCTTAAGAGATAATTGATTAGTGTTATCACTGTTAATAAATTAAAAAAAGAGAAAGTCAACATATCTAATAGGGTATATATGAAAAGCATTTTAAATAACTATAATTACAAATCCATTAGATGAGGAAATTGTGATAATTACCTTAGTGTAATTATTTTTATTTCATCTAGTGTATTCAACTTCAATCCATTAAGAAAACTAGAATTTAAACAATTTTTATATATCATTTTATAAATTTATATATCATTAACGTATATATCATTATAAATGTCATTATCATAAAGCCCTGTTTTAAAATAATTCTTTTGAAATAAGCATTTTTACGTATTGATGAAATCAAAGAAAACTTTTTTAGGATACATAAGAGATAATTCTGATTAGTACTATCAATGATATTTAATATACGGAGAAAATTAATATAGATAAATGTAATAGGATATATATACAAGCCACCCAAAGAACTATAAAAACAAATCTGTTAAAAGATATTCGGTGATACCTACCTTAGTAAAAATAATTTTATTTCAGCTAGTATATATTTAACTTTCCATTAAAAACTAAAAATTTAAACAATTTTTCTTATATTTTCAGTTTCATAAGACAATAAAAATTCTCTTGAAATTAAAAATAATGACAGAAATTTTAGCCAGTACAGTAGTGTACTAGCTAGTTTTCCAATAAGGACATTATTATAAACGGGAACCATGATTTTTATAACTTTTTCATAAGGTCATTGTTTCCAGCTGTACAAAAGTTCTATTAATTCTAAAAAGTTTAAATGAATTTAACACATACATTTTCAAGATCCACCAATATTCTGTTTATTTTGCACTTGCATAACACAAACAAAAACGTATTAGTTATACAAGTATACAAATACATAGTATTTTTAAGACAATTTTACTAAAACATTCAACTAAAATTAAAAATTAAAATTTAAACGTTTTTTTCTTATATTTTCATTTCATAAGACGCAAAATTTCTGTTGAAATAAAAATGACAGAAAATTTAGCCTGTACAATACAATTTAGCTAGTTTTCCAATAAGGGCATAATTATCAATGGGAAAAAACATTTATGATTTTATAACTTTTCATAAGGGCATTGCTTCAACTATACAAAAATCTATTAAAGCGTGAAATATTAACTGATTTTTGATATAGAAGTTTTTCAAGATAAAAACCAATATCTCCGTTTATTTTGCACTGAAATACGGAAGACGATATTATTCTTACTATACATTCATATCTATATTATATACACTCATGTCCATAAATTAAGGATAATGAAGTTCAGGCAAAGAAAGAGACAGAAGCAAAAACAAATTTGACTTATTTGTAAAAATCTATTTATTAAACAAAAAAGTGTAAAGAGCAAAAAGGTGCTATATGTTTGACATAATTAATAAACATTATGATTTTACCCCTGAGCAAATTTCAAAAAAGAACTCATTTACAAAAAACAGTATAACATGGTTAGTATGATGGTTAATAGGAATATGTCTCCGGACGATGCAATACAGGCCTTACAACGCCCAGGCATGCTGAGTATCAAATTATCAATCTGGATCTTGGGGAATATTACACCACCATCAAGCAATGCCTCCAAAGTTCCGGTTGACAGGTGGGAGTGGGGTTGACGGGATGCAATTCGTCGAAAAAGCTATCCCACACATGCCATTGATTCAAGTCCGGTGAGTATGCTGGCCTATCCATACGGGTGATATCCTCCAATTGAAGGCATTGGTCCAATGTTTGCACGGTGACGACGGGCGTTGTCATCCATAAACAGAAATTCAGCACCAATGGCGCCCCGAAACAAACGTACATGTTGTTCCAGAATGACATCCCGATAGATGTCGCCTGTCATCGTTACACTCTGAACATGCAAGTCAGTTCTGGAACCAAGAATAATCTCCCCAAACGAGCCATCCTGCACCACCGTAACGGTGTCGTTCAATGGTGTTCTCTTGGTGGTAACGTACCTGGCGCTCTCCATATGAAAGTCCGGCGAGAATCAGACTGCAAACCAAACCTGACTGTCGGAAAACATCACACAAGGCCACTGTTGCATCCACAATGCATGCTCTCTACCCAGGTTAATCGCAAGCGACAGTGAGTTGCGGTAAGTGGAACACATCTGACAGGCCTACGAGCATATAGACCAATGTGTCCTAAGCGTCTGTACATGGTCTGCCTTGAAACTGCCGTACCGGTAGCTGAAGAGAGCTGACGAGACAGGTCTGATGCTGTGCTCCGTCTGTTTCTTTTAGCAGTAACTGCTAAATACCGGTCCTCATTCGGCGTTGTAACTCGAGGGCGACCTGTGCTGTAACATATACTCACATTAACATCATCTTGGAATCGTTGCCAAAGCCTGGAGATGACACTCTGGGCGATTTCAAGTTCCTCGGATACTTCCAACTGGGTACGTCCACATTCCATTCGTTCGATAATTCAACCACGTAAAAATCATCCAATGCTTTGTGCCATAACTATGCGGTTATTGCACTGAAAGGCTTTTTAAAGCGCTTGTGAACAATTTTTACTTTTGCCACCATTCCTTATATATCCCTCTTTACACTCGTCATTGTGACGCACTATCCGCGCCATCTGGTGGTTTCCTGTAATTTGAATGTTCTTCTTCAAAATGTGTGTGATACCTACAGGTGAAATTTTTATTTTAGAGTTCAATTTCTGTGTGATTCTGAATTATCCTTAATTTATGGACATGAGTATATATTAGACGGCAACTGCAATGGACATGACAATTTTGAGTACCGGAGGGATTAAATTTTTCAAAAATTCTACCACATCATAATTTTATAATAAATAAATATATATATATTTTTTAAATTTGTTGTTTAGTTAATATTGCTTATTATTGAAATTTAAAAATCAAATGAAAGAAAATATTAAAAATAATTATATACTTTAAAAAAAAATTAATTCAAAACTCTTTCGTAAATTGCAATTGTCGAGTCACTTAGTACGATTGGCTTTAAGAAAGAAACAAACCAAACTTTCTGGTACAATTTGAAATCCTGTATGTTACATGACTTTAAAATTCATGCTTTGTGTAAAATGACTTGTCACGAATTACAATCGAAATTTATTTTTCACATTTTAATTAGCTAAATATAAAAAATAGGCAGTTTTAAATTAAAAATACAAGTCATCGTTAATTAAGTGTTAATTACGAATCGAGACAGATATTGCATTCAAAATGATTGCTTTGTAAGTTTTTCAATACATATAGCATGCAACAGATTGGATGGCATGTAAATTAAGATGGCATTAATTAGAAAAATATTTTTATGAAAACGCAGAAAGTATATCAATACATGTCATTACTTTTTGTTCTGCTATGTCATTTACTAATTACGCTAAGATTCTAATCAAGTTTTATAATATTAACAGTCTTTTAAAATGATGAATCATTATCATTAAGTAATGAATATCATATATTTTAATCAAACTTTATGGAAATTCTAATATGATGCAAGCAAAACTTTTAATTTTAAGTAATCAGTAAATTTATTAAGAAAGTTATAAAGATGAATCTATAACAAATTTCATTAAAAATATAATTAATTTCAAAGTTTTTAAAAACATTTTCTAGCATTTGAAATGATAATTTTAAAAATAAATTCGTACGTAAAAATTTAGTGTAATCCTTTAATGTGAATATCTGATTTTTATATATTTATATATTGATTTTCTTAAGTAACATTCCTGCATTTGTATTAATGATTGTAAGTGTATGCAATTAACAAATATTTATTATTCATCTAATATTTATAAATTTTACTTTACACATTAATATATTTTAAAAAGATGTCCTTACAGATTTAATATATTTTATTTCACTATCGAATAATATATTAAATTTAAAAATAAAAGCTTCATTTCAATTAATATATTAATTCAATTAATTATATATATTTAATTAATTTATTTATTTAATTTCTATAATTAATTAATTAAATATAATTATATATTATTAATTACATTTATTTCAATTGATGTATATCTATTGAACATATAAAGGAGAAAATTTTAAAATGGTGAAAATAATATATTTTATTTTAAAATACCGTTTCTGAAGGTATTATACATAAATTCAGAATACTGAAGGTCTTATTGTGAATGTTATTTTTTACAACACTCATTATTTATGTTAATTGGTAAACATTAATCAATGTTAAAAATCATTTAAGTCAGTATATTTCACTATATAAGTATCATTACAGAAAACCACATGAATAATAATCAAATACATTTTTAATCAATTATTCAAACATGATAATTGTACTGAAAACTGTCGTATTTAAAATAAATATAATTTAAAGTTTATTTTTAAATAATTTTTAAAAATTGAAATTATTAAAATCGTATTTAACGTACTGCATATTAATAAAGAAATTTGCTTTTTTAATTTTTATGTCGATATTGCCTTATATTCATATATATTATAAAACTGAAAAATTAAATCTAACATTTAATTAGATTTAATTTTTTCAATTTTTATTTGAATGCATAATGCAAACAAGAACTATTACAAAACTCCAATGAGTAAAAAGTTCTAATTATGAAATCAATTTTAATATATATATATATATTTTATATATATATATATATATATATATATATATATATATATATATATATAACTATGAACATAGTTTTTAAATTTCTTTTCTTTAATAAATTGAATACATCAAACAGTAATCATTTATTAAATTGCAAAATTTTATATATGTTATTAATTTAATAAGTTGATTTAGAATATTTTACAAAACCAAGATGATGTTTTATTCCTAAATTTCATAATATTAATATGTGTTAAACATTTTAGTTAATTTTTAATATGTTTTAGTTATATATCCTCTTTAACTTACATAACCAATTCAGAAATTATATATTTATTTTAATTATGTGTATTAAAATGTCAACATTTATGAGAAGGAAGTGAACGGGCAATTGATTCTTTCAAAAGTGTAAAAATTACAATTTCATACCGTTATCCTAGAAATAAAAACATATTTTTGCAAACTTAAACCTTTAAATTTTGTTAAAATAACTCTCACTAAGAGGTATAAGTACCATTGCCTCATAAATTTTAATGATTTTAACAATAATATAAAACATTTAAAGTACAAAGATTAAATAATATTTTTATATTATTAAAACTTAGTGAATTTGTTTTAATGCATTAGTGAATGTAAAAAAAAAATATCCGAAGTAATATTGAAAGTCGATATTTATTCCATTTATAACTCAAAGAAACAAATCCTTGATAATATGTAAGATCTCTGACATTATCTCAATTATATATCATATGATAAATTTTGTTTGCATCTATTGCTTTTTATAATGAGTTAAATTCATTAACTTCATTTTGTTACAAAGTACTTGAAAATGATTTAATTAGATAGATGATTACTAAATAATAATTTAATAATATTACAATTTATTAATAATAATTTATTAAATTGGTCATGCCTAAACTATTACAATGATTTCAAGTACTTAAAGCAAATAAAAGGCGAAGATAATGAATTTATCACGATAAAAAAGCAATACAACAAATCCTAATTTACAAAAATTACAGAGCATTGCCAATTTTTTGTCTGAATAAAAACTAACAAAAACATCAAATAGTTGATCATATGGAAAGAATGAATAATCATAAATTCCATTTCTTTGAAATTTATTTCAATGATACGTAAATATTTAGTCCCGTACGTTTAGTAATGAATTACAGCAGAATTTTTGATCTTGAATACCAGATTACTGATTTCATTTCCCTCTTGATTATCAGTTTTATATTTTTTCACTTCAATTGATTATTTAAAAGCTATGTATGAAACCACTTGATTCTTAATTATTCCTTGAATAATTCTTATTATTCCAATTATCCCTGGGCTCCAATTGATTCTTTAAAAGCTATGTAAACCACTTGATTAATTATTCCTTGAATGATTCTTATTATTCCAAATTATCCCTTGGCACCATTCAGATTCTTTTAAAAAGCTAAAACCACTTGAGTCTTAATTATTCCTTGAATGATTCTTATTATTCCACTATCCTTGGCTCCAATTGATTATTTAAAAAGCTATGCCTTAAACCACTTGAGTCTTAATTATGCCTTGAATAATTATTATTATTCCAATTATCCCTTGGCCCAATTGATTATTTAAAAGTTATGTATTAAACGACTTGATTTAATTATTCCTTGAATGATTTTTATTATTCCAATTATCTCTTTGCTCCAATTGATTCTTTAAAAGCTATGTATTAAACCACTTGATTATTAATTATTCCTTGAATGATTCTATTCCAATTATCTCTTGGCTCCAATTGATTCTTTAAAAGCTATGTATTAAAACCACTTGAGTCTTAATTATTCCTTGAATGATTCTCATTTTTCTAATTATTCCTCGACTCGAATTGATTATTTAAATGCTATGTATTAAAAACAACTTGTTTGTAATAGGTGTTATTTCAGTTGATTCGGTTCTGATGGCCTAATAATGACTTATAACTACTTTTTATTCCTGGCTTCAAGTGATTCTTAATTATTCCTTCTTATTATTAATTAATTATTGATTTTTCATTCTTCTTGTTAATTAATTCTTAATTATTCCATCTTATTATTCCTTATGACTTATAACTACTTTTCATTATAGTGTCTACATAATTTGACCAATAACATTCTTATTTCTCCTATATGGGTATTCTAATCGCTTTTTTTTTTTTAAATAAATGGCACATGCTCATTTTATTGTACTTATAATAAAGCACTCTGTAAATATTTGGACATCAACTTTAATTGGAATGTTATATTAATTCTAATAAACTAATACAGCATAAAGATTCATTAAAATGATAGATTTTTAAAGTAATTTGAAATTCTTACCTGTTCCAATCCTACGTTGTCCACGTTCCACGCTATGACAGGTAATCCTAGATATCCGGTTAATTGCAGCATGTACTGGGCAGAAGCTGCATTGCTACCGTATACTGGACTGTTGGTCATATACATAATGGCCGTTATATTGCGAGGTAAAACTTGATCGCAAAGCGTCTTTAGCACGTTTAGGGACTAGCAGCTAATGCCATCACGTGTTTGTGCTTCTAACCTATAAACATTAGAGAACCCGAATCGATGGAATTTGCCCCTGCTGATGTTGTTTGCTGTATCAACCAGGGCTTTATCATATTGGCGTCTGATTTGTTCAAATGCTGTGGCCGGAAGTATTGCCCCAATTTTAATGGGAATTTTATCATGGTCTGTTATTTTTCTTTGGGTTGTTTTTGTCTCTGCCTAAATACTGAAGAAGTACTAGAAGGAATGGATGCAGCGAAAAGGATTAGGTAACTAAAATTATTATTTGAGACATTACAGATCTTATTTGTAGTATTCAATGTGTCTCTTTTATTCTTCATTTGTATTTCTATACATCTTTATTTAAAAACAATTAAGTAATGTTTGAATTAAGGATACACCCCAATTTATTTTGATTTAATGAATTTATGGATTTATGAATTTTAACGAACATTGTCAGGTCATGAATTTTTCAAATAATGAAGAAAATATTTAAGTTAACGAAGTGATTATTAAATATTAAAAAGAAAATTTTTTAAAAGTATAGATAGTACTCAATAAAATACATCAAGGTTTGATTTTAATAAAGAATATCTTAGATATTAAATAAAAAATGGAAGAATCGGGGATTGAATCAATGAAAGGTATGATTTATAAGAAAGGTTAATAATTATTAATCACAAACTTATTTTCTGTGTTAAATGTAGCCGAGTATTATATACTAATTTTTAATTTGAATAACTGTATATAAATCAACTCTAGACGCACTTATTAAAAAGATTAGCAAAATTTAACGTTGTCATATTATATTGCTTAAAATGTGTGATTAAATATTTAATATGGCATTTGTCACAACATTAAACTCTTGCCTACTGGGATAGAAATTGAGCATATAAATAATTGTTTTGTGTATTAGACTAGATGAGTTGTTAATTTGGCCATTTATTAATAGTTAAATGTAACTTTTCCTCATAGCTATTAAATTCCATGTGTCAAGGTTCCAAGAAAAGTAGTCAACAACCTCCAAATCTGCCATCCTAGAGATCTGCAAAAAACCATTTTATTAGTGCTTATTCTTAGGTAGTAAATAATTACATAATATTTACCAACTCACAGAAATTTTTTTTTTTCTTATATATATTTTTTTTTCAATTGTTTGCAGTCACTTCAATATCAGTATTAATCATATAGCTCATTAATTTCCACTTATAATTTTTATTATAAGAGCTTCCAAACATCAATGATGTTCCTGTAAGTTCAGAACATCAATAAAAGCCTTCAAAGCATCAACGATGTTCTTGTGAGTTCATACCATCAATAAACATTCCAAGCATCAATGATGTTGCTGCAAGTTCAGGACATCAATAAGGCTTACTAGCATCAATGGTGTTCCTGTGTAAGTTCAGAACATTAATAAGTTTCCAAACATCAATGATATTCCTGAGTTCATTTTACATTGTACAAAAGGAACTCAGAAATAATTGAAAAGTTTGGATTGTATCGAAGAAAACTGGTACATTTTTACGAGTTACGTTATACTCTTGTCACTTTATTAAACGCTAGTATATTAGCTTTTTTCGAGTCAGTGTTGCATGTTATTTGTATACTCTTGATGACTGTTTCAGACATACACGCTAACTGTATACTAGGTCGGAAGTGAAAAGTGTTTTTTGGTTAATCTTGTTCGTTAGTGCGATAAAGTTGTGGAATCATTTTCAGAAACATATATGTAAAATTTCAAAAGTAATCAATAAGTAGTGAATGGAATCTGAATGGAATCTGAAATGGAATCTGAAGAGATTCCATTTTAGATTCGAAAATTATGAAATTAGAAGAAATTATGTAAACTTTCAATTATCATTTTTTTTTTTTAATTTCAGGTTTTTTCTTCCAGCTAACAAAAACTTTGAAAGAATCTATAAGAAATATAAGATCAAAATAATAGAGGAATCAACAAATATCTTCTGGTCCTATTTGGACAAAATATGTAAAATTATCCATAAGGGATGTAAATTTTACTTTTCGGTGTTTGTTTAAATTTCAGATTTTTTTTTCTCGCTAACTTGGAAAAGTTGGAAAAAAGATATAAGGGAAAAATTTTAGAATAATCAATAAACATCTTTTGGTTCAACTTTTAAGTCTTAAATGAACAATAGCTGGAACTAAATGTATCATAGCATTCAAAATGCAGATTTTTAATTAAGCGGATATTATAGATGTGAAACGTCGAATAAAATTTACAATTGATAAATGCCATAATCTATAGTCAATTAATAAGACATTAAGATATTTGCGGTTTAAAGATATTAATGATTTTACATTAAATTAAGTTTATGATAATAAATAAATGATTATCATCATATTTTCAATTAAAACTAATGATAGTTTAGTAATCATTTTCTTCAGTAAAATAAATTTAATAAAAATATTTATACTATAAATGTTTCTGAAGGAATTTACTAAACATTTGCCATCTTTTTTTTTTTTTTTTGGGGCAATAACCATAAAAAATTTTTTTTGGCCGTTCCCATAACTTCGCAAAATATTTTTTTTTTATAGAGTTTTCAGTTGTTATTTAAAATAATACTTTTTATGCTGTCTAATTAAAATTCATGATATGTTTTACCTGAAACTGAACAAATATTTGTGATTCTTTAAATTTCCATTTTGATAATTTTCATTAACAAACTTACATTCATACAAAAAAACAGAACATTTAGCTTAATCCTTTCTTTCATCTCGAGTTTATAAAATTGAATGTTTTTTGTCTTGAATATTTTCTTCAATCCTTATTTGCATATATACAACACTCTTAATTTTTTGAGAGGATTTTCAATAAAAAGATGTTGTTGCGAATCCTTTTAGAATACGTAACTAGGATTAAAAAACACAATTTATTGTTTTAATGGTGCCTGAGCCTCCCATCAAGATAGATGTAAGCGGCAGATAATCGATTGAAATTCAACTTTAATTTAGAAGCTGGAATTTGTAGAACTGTTATCCCATTTGTTTCTATTGTCTACAAACAATTTGTAAGCAAATTTGGAGTACCGAAGCATTAACATGATTGCATGTATGCGAAGTCTGGTTTGTAGGCATGGAAACATTGGTAAGTACAGAAATACTTTCTGGTAAGTACAGAAAAAATTCTCTCGTAAATTTATTTAGGTTAATGTAGTTAATATAGTACCAGTTTTCAAGAACAATTGAAAGATTGCACGCATTGTGCAACAAACAATTACACAATTGTAAACAAACTGTAGCAATTGTAACACAATCGCAAACAGCTACACATTTTTGTAAAGTTTCACAAGTAATTGAAATAAATTATTACATATTAATAAGATAGATATGCAGAATATAAGAAATTTATATAAAATTATGTATTGGGCATTTAAGAATAGCTTGATAATAATGAAGTTGATGATAATTTATTTCACATCTATTGATAAGAAAAACTAAATATTTGTCCTCATATTTCTATGCAATCTAACTATACTTTTATTTGTATTACAATACTTTTTAAAGTGCTAGTTGTTGTCCATTATAAGAGTTAAAAATCGCATCAGAAAATATCAATTTATTGTTCTACATTTATGAACTAATATTTCTTACATATTTTTTCAAACTTATTCTCTTAGAAACAGGAAATTAAAAAAATACTGCAAAGTGAAAATGTACATCATTTTCTGCTGATTTTGCATATTTAGTGAGTGATAATAGAAGATATTTATTGATTAATCGGAATATTCGAACTTTACGTTTTGAAAACCACTCCCAGCTTTTCTACGATAGCAGAAAAAAAAAGAATATTGATTTTTTTTTTTTATTCTTTGCTCTACTATCCACTCTTCCTTTGAGCTGAGAATGGTATCTTTCTTTTTATAAACTTATCGGTATAATAATATTATATGATACAATATTATATGTTTTATTATATTATTTTTATACATTAATAGATGGAAGAATATATCTGTCGTAATATATCCGGTAGATGAATAAAGTGCACAATTAGAATTATATAATATTGAGAATTTAAAAATATGAAAATGAATGAAATGAAATTTCATAACATTTTGTGATACATATTGCACAAAAAAAGAATCATGAAATTTTGAATTTTTTCATTAATAATGTTAATGTTCAATATTTCATGGAATTTTGCGATATAGAATAAAAAATTATTTAATTTTTTTTTACATTGATAACAATTATCATTAAATTGGAAAATGAATAAAATGTAAATAAATTTTTAATAATTTATAATTAATTTCTTGAATTTTTTTGACAAATTTAATAAAAATTTTCCTACTAAATTTAATGATAATTTTTTTTTTATTCAAAATAAAATCGTGTAATTGTTCTTTTTATATTAATAATAAAACTTACTTATTTAAAGTAGTAAATTAATTTATTATTTTCTTAGAATAAAAAAAAAAAAAAACCTATATATTTTTTAATAGTTTAGTGCAATTATTTCATCTATGATAAATCTTGTGTAGTCTTCCATCTATAAAAGATCTACATCATTCTAGATCAAATAGTTAGTATCTCATTTGCTAAATTAGTTTTAAAACGCATTGCAACATCACAAGTATTTTGAAGAACAAAATGCAAAAGTTAATGAAATTATTAAAAATATTAAAGACATCTCTTTGTTCAATTGATTCCATTGCTTTGACGGAAAGCAGCTTCTCTTTTCTCTAAGCTTTGTTGAATTACAACATCGAATTCGAGAGCAATGCACATAAACCGCTAGAATTAATAGCTCGTAAACATATACACCTGATAAGATCAAATGAGTTTATTTCCTAAGCCAATTATCACAAATGGTTATATCTGAAAAGGATAATTGTTCATTATGAAATACACTGAGAATCCTCGTCTTTGAGTGCGCTTAACATTAAACGTCGATAGCGGAATTCTCACTTTAGATAACGTATTTCAACTAGCAATAGCAGATGGCACAGGATATAACAGAAGCATATAACACAAGTGCTTTTGAAGCTAAATATAAAGGCAGTATATGTTTATTCACTATCTAAAAGCGGACCATTGAAGATTGATTCAATGTCTATTGATCTCATGTTGAAGTGACTTAGAAAAGGCTGCAAAATAGTTTATTTTGGCTCTTTTAATATCATGATAAAATATTGCATTTACCGTTTAAAGTATCTGACAAATCTTAATAATGATTGATGTAAGTATATTTGTTATTTTGAATAGCAATGTAAAAAAGGAAAATTATTATAGACAAAAGATGATAATAACAATAAAAAAAATATAGGGAAAGCATATAACTTAAATTGCAAATAATATTAAAAAGTAAAATAATATATCGATTGCAGCACCACGAAATGGGTTCAATTGTGAATCTAATTGTGCCGCTGTCAAACAAACACAAAAAAACTTCATCAAAATTGGCTCAGCCGTTTAGGAGGGGTTCAGCGTCAAACACGTGTACAGAAGAATATATATATATACAAGTATATACACTCAAGAGCCAAAACATTATGACCACCTGTCAATAACGAGTTGGCCCACCTTGGCGCGCAACACAGATTCAACCCGCCTTGGTATGGATGCCACAAATCCTTGGTAGATGGCAGGAGACAGATTGTACCAGATGTTAAGCAACGGTCCCGCAAATCCGAGATATTGCGAATTGGGTCTTTCAACTCTGAGCTGCCGTCCCAGGACATCCCAAATGTGTTCTATCGGATTAAGATCCGGTGAGTTAGGCGGGCAGGACATTAATTAGAATTCAGCATCATGTTCCTGGAACCACTCCAACTCAATTTTAGCCTCGTGACAATGGGCGTTGTCCTGTTGGAACATTCCATTTCCAGCTAAAAAAAACAGAGGCCATGTAAGGGTGCAACTGGTCCACAATGATGTTCAGATACCCTGTAGCATTCATGGTCTGCTCTACCACAACCACAGGTCCCAGAGATGCCCAAGAGTACAACCCCCAAAAGCATAATGCCGCCTCCACCGGCCAGTGTATGACCTACTGTACATTTAGGGAGCAACTGTTCGCCTGGAAGACGGCGTATCCTGATACGGTCATCGGCGTGATGAATGACAAACTGGGATTCGTCTGACCAGGCAACTCTCTCCCACTGATCCATGGACCAGTCACGATGTTCCGGGTCCAGCGCAGGCGCAGTTTGTGATGACGCTTGGTCAGCAAAGGCAGACGAGTGGGACGTTTGCTGCGTGAAGCCCCATATCCAACAGTGTCCGCTGAACAGTGTGCCCTCATACTATTCTACTTGGCCCTGCATTGTATTGGGCTGTCAGCTGAGCCACTGTCTGGCTCCGGTTTTGCTTCAACATGCGAGACTGTCTCCGACGACCTTTTTCTTTGATAGCGTGTGGACGTCCAACACCATGTCGTCTACTGCTGGTTCACCGTCATTCATCCCCTTTGCATAAGTACTAACATCGCGAACAACCCGCGAGTCGTGCAGTTTCGAAATACTTGTTCTGAGCCTTCGAGCCATTACAATCGCCATTAAATCGAGCCATTAAAGTCGCTTAGATCCGCATCACAGACAGAAGTAAGTGAAAGAATGATTCTTAAGACTCTCCAGCAGCAGTTAAATACCACTTCCACCTGATCACGTGCCTCCCACGTCAAGCAGGTGAGTTCATTGCAAAATGTAGAAGTGGTCATAATGTTTTGCTCTTGAGTGTATATATATATATATATAATACATATAAAATGCTATATTTGTTGGATCTATTTCTTGACGATTTATGAACTGTTAAGCCACTGATATATCTAAACATATTTCTTTCCTGAATATAAAGTTTTAGACTGAAATGCTAAGTTAATCACTCATCAATTGTTTTTTTTTTTTTTGCTCAGAAAAATTTTTTAGATTGATACGCTAAATTATTTTCTATAATATTTTTACATTCATATGGATAACATAATTTAAGATTTCAGACAGAATATCAGATTTAGAATGCTTAAATTGGTTCTGAAACGTCAATTTATTGGTTTGCTTATTCTAACTTGATTTCCAAGAATTATTGTCAGAAAATAAAATTACAAAATAAAGGTAATAATAATTCGTAAATTTAACTTTTACAATGAAAGTTTGATTCGTCAATCTACGATCATCTTGGGCCCACAAGGACTAATCAGCCAGAGACCTAGAGATTCAAGTGGATTCCGAACCACTAACAAATATCCATGTCCAAGCTAGGAATTACTTCTCCAGACTATGATACCAAAGACCAGAACGCTAACCACTTGGCTAACAGGCTGCATGAAAGCACAGATTCTTATAATATAATTTTTTTTTAAATTAAAAAAATAGCAAACAATAGTAAAATAGTAAAAAATAATAAAAATAATAAATGAATTTTCTTTATAGATAAAAAAACAAATTAAATATAGCTGTACAAATACGGCTTTAAAAATTGCATTTCATGAAATAAGAGGTATGCATATATATACCATTACGTAATATTTCAATAACAAAAAAAAAAAGTTTCATTTAATAAATCAAATATCTCACTAGAAACTATATTCATAATTCATATAAATATTTCTAAAAGCAAAATAGCCGTGATTTTTTTTTTTAAATATTTTATAAGAATATGCCTAGAGTTTGATCAGAAAAAAATGGACTACCATGAAATACATGTTGTCGTTTTTTTCAGTAAACAGGTCTTCTGTGTAACGGGATATGATGCCAAAAATAATACCAAAAATAAGGATAAATATGCATCGTTATGGAAATGTGGTGAAACTGTAGTGATACATTACCCTAAGGCGAATCCGCTGGGTATAAATTTTCATTTTTTTTTCTTACACTGGTATGCATTCCAGACTTATTATTCTGCTGGCCTGTAGAATGGCGAGATTCACCGAAATAGGTGGAGTTGAATTGCTTTTGCTGGAGAAAGAAAATTACCAAACGTGCAGCAAAATAATTTCGTGAATTGTTGTCGTTTGTTTTTTCTTCCTGGATTTATACATTTTAGAATTTTTCGTAGGAGAATAATATTCAATGCAAGAAATATTCGAATTTGGTTCACGTTTTCAGTTTTGTTGATTAAGTAGAAAAGTTTAATTTTTGTAAAAAATAAAAATAAAAATCTGGTGGTGCTTTTTAGATGAAGACAAAAAGTTCAATCTCTCGGAGCAAGGAATATATTTTTTTCAATATTTTACTTTTATTTCATTAATAAATTGATTTTTCAAAAGTTAAATAGAAATTGTTCTAAAAAAACGTGCACATATTTTGAATTTTTTTTATTTACTTGCGTTGAGTTTAGAGTGTACATTTTTTTAAAAAAAAAGACTGTATGTTAAAATATGAAAATATTTATAAATTCTTGCCTGCAAATTACAAGTATAGGTTCAATAAATTAAAATCATATTAAACTCAATCTAGATACTTAAGTACGTGAAAAAAATTTAATTTCAACATTGTAGCAATTTTTTAAAACATTTAGTTTACATAGCATATAGCATTAATTAAATATTTGTCCATTCTTTTTAAGAATAGTATCTTTATTTTCAATGCTTAAATTGATTATGGAACGGCTATGAATTTATTGAAAATTTCTTATTCAAACCTAATTTGCTATAATTATTAATCGAAAATAAAGTTCATAATAGTAATAATAGATAATTTTAATTTTTGTAATGAAAGCATAGATTCTTATGATATAAAAATAAATAAATAAAATTACTTTATAAATATAAAAAACGAACTAAATATAGCTGTATAAAAACCGTTTTAAAAATTACATGTCACGAAATAAGAGGAATGCATATATATATATATATACAATTACGCAATGTTTCAATATCAAAACAAATTTTCATTTAATAAATCAAATATCTCACAAAAACTATATTCATAATTCATATAAATATTTCGTAAAAGCAAAATAATCGTGAGTTATTTTTTAATATTTTATAAGAATACGCCTAGAGTTTGTTCGTAGAAATGGACTATTATGAAATACATGTTATCGTTCTTCCGAAACAGGTCTTCTGCAACGGGCTTATGATGCCAAAATAATACCAAAAAATAAAGATAAATATACATCGGTATGGAAATGTGGTGAAACTGTAGTGGTACATAATCCGTAAGGCGAATCTGCTGGGTATAAATTTCAATATTTTTTTCTTGCACTGGTATGCATTCCAGACTTATTATTCTGTTGGCCTGTAGAAAATCGAGATTCATCGAAAGAGATGTAGTTGAATTGCTTTTTTGCTGAAGAAAGAAAAATTACCAAAAGTACAGCAAAATAATTTCGTGTATTGTTGTCGTTTGTTTTTTTTCTTCTGATTTATACATTTTAGAAAGTTTTCGAAGAATAATATTCAATGCAAGAAATATTCGGAATTTGGTTCACGTTTTCAGTCTGTTGATTTAGTAGAAAAGTTTAATTTTGTAAAAAAAAAAAAAGAAATCTGGAGGTACTTTAGATAAGACTAAGTTCAATCGCTTTGAGCAAGGAATATATTTTTCGGAATATTTGAATATATTTTTTCAATAATATATTTGATATCGAGATTTCAAAAGTTAAATGCAAATTGTTCTGGAAAAGTTAACACATTTTGAAATGTATTCATTTTTTTTCACTTGAATAGAATTGAAAAATGTAAATTTTTGAAATAAAATGCTTTAATTTAAAATATCAAAAATATTAATAAATGCTTGCTTGCAATTTACCACTATATGTTTAATAAATTAAAATTGTATTTAAAATCATCTAGATATTTAAGAACTTGTCAAAATGCATAAGTTATCTTATAAATATTAATTAGTATTAATATTATTTTTCTTAATTACAAAACTAATAACTGTAAATAATAGTAATAAACTGTTCTTAGTTAATTTTTATTGCACGAATTATTAGTTTATTTGCAAGAATTATTGGTAGAAAAATAAAATTACAAAATAAAGATAATGATATTAGATAATTTTATTTTTTCAGTGAAAGCATGAATTCATATAATAAGAAAAATAAATAAATAAACTTTATTTATAGATAAAAAAACACGAAATAAACATAGCTGTAAAAAACTGCTTTAAAAATTGCATCTCATGAAATAAGAGAAATGCATTTATATACCATTACGTAATATATCACTATCAAAAAACAAATTTTCATTTAATAAATCAAATATCTCACAAGAAACTATATTCATAATTCATATAAATATTACCTAAAAGCAAAAATATCTTGACAGTCGTGAGTTTTTTTTTAAATATTTCATAAGAATATGCCTAGAGTTTCTTCAGAGAAATGGACTACCATGAAATTCATGTTGTCGTTTTTCAGTAAACAGGTCTTTGCAGCGGGTTTATGATGCCAAAATAATACCAAAAAATAAGGATAAATATGCATCGTTATGGAAATGTGGTGAAACTGTAGTGATACATTACCCCAAGGCGAATCTGCTGGATATAAATTTCATATTTGCTTTTTTTCTTACACTGTTATACATTCCAGACTTATTATTCTGGTGGCCTGTAGAATGGCGAGATTCACCGAAAGAGGTGGCGTTGAATTGCTTTTGCTGGAGAAAGAAAATTTCCAAACGTGCAGCAAAATAATTTCGTGAATTGTTGTCGTTTGTTTTTTTCTTCTAATTTATACATTTTAGAATTTTTTTCGAAGAGTAATATTCAATGCAAGAAATATTCGGAGTTTGGTTCACGTTTCAAGTTTGTTGATTTAGTAGGAAAGTTTAATTGTGTACAAAAAGAAAAAAAAAAATCTGGTGGTATTTTAGATGAGGACAAAGTTCAATCGCTTGGAGCAAGGAATATATTTTTTTGAATGTTGGACTTTTATTTCATTAATATATTTCACATTGGTATTTCAAAAGTTAAATGCAAATTTTGAAAAGGGCACACAATTTTAAATTTATTCGTTTTTTATTTGAATAGAATTGAGCAGTGTAAATTTTTGAAATAAAAATACTTTATATTAAAATATGAAAAATATTAATAAATTTGCCTGCAAATTACAAGTATATGTTTAATAAATTAAAAATTGTATTAAACGAAATCTAGATACTTAATTACGGGAAAAAATATGTAGTTTCATCATTTTAGCTTTTTTTACATTTACTTTTAAACATTATATTTAGTTTGCATAACATATAACATTAATTTAATATTTATCCATTCTTATTTATAAGAGTAGATTTATTTACAATGTTTAAATTGGTTATGGAACGACTATCAAGTTTTTGGAATTTTCTTATTCAAAAACTTAATTTGCATAACTATTGATAGAAAATGAAATAACCAAATTATATGAATAATAATAATAGATAATTTTAATTTTTATAATAAAATGCAGACTTTTTAATTTAAAAAATAAATAAATAAATTTTCTTTATAAATATAAAAACGAACTAAATATAGCTGCATAAAAACCGCTTTAAAAATTGCACCCTCATGAAATAAGAGGAATGCATATATATAAAATTACGTGTAATATTTCACTATCAAAACAAATTTTTCATTTAATAAATCAAATATCTCACAAGAAACTATATTCATAATTCATATAAAAATATTTCCTAAAAAGCAAAACAGCCGTGATTTTTTTTTTAAAAATATTTTATAAGAAATACGCCTAGAGTTTCAGAGTTCAGAGAATGGACTACCATGAAATACGTGTTTGTCGTTTTCAGTAAACAGGTCTTGTCTATAAAGGGTTATGATGCCAAATAATACCAAAAAAAAAGGATAAATATGCACGTTATGGAAATAATATGGTGAAACTGAGGATTATTACCCTAAAGCGAATCTACATGGGTATAAATTTTCATTTTTTTTTCTTACACTGGTATGCATTCCAGACTTATTATTCTGCTGGCTGTAGAATGGCGTGATTCATCCAAAGAGGTGGAGTTGAATTGCTTTTTTGCTGGAGAAAGAAAATTACCAAATGGAAGCAAAATAATTTCGCGTGAATTGTTGTCGTTTGTTTTTTCTTCTGATTTATACATTTTAAGAATTTTTCAAAGAATAATATTCAATGCAAGAAATATATTCGGAATTTGGTTCACGTTTTCAGTTTTTTTTTTGATTTAGTAGAAAAGTTTGATTCTAAAAAAAATAATAAAAAAAAAAAAATAAAAAACTGGAGGTACATTAGACGAAGACAAAATTCAATCGCTCGGAGCAAGGGAATATATTTTTTTGAATATTTGTCTTTTTATTTCATTAATATATTTCATATTGAGTCATTAATATATTTTCATATTGAGTTGTTTTTTAACATTTAGTTTGAATAACACATAACATTACGTTTTTTCTAAAATATTAATTGCTATAATAGAAATATTATTTAGAATCTTTACTTTTGTTACTTTGCCATAATCCCATTTACTTAAGGCAAAATGTCAGCTATGTCTGAAGATTAACTGGTAAGCCAATATGAATATCAAAAAGCACAAATAAAATAATATAATTAAATTTCCCAGACAACAGCTGCAGATTAAGAAATATCTTAACTAAATTAGTTACACATGTTTAATATACAACTATAGGAATAAAAATACCTATAGGGAATTAGAAACCCAAGACGAGATTTAAAAGAAAATGAACAAGATGATTTCTAAAAGGCACACATTTGGGTTTCTGGGTTTCTGACATAATAGCATTGATTATAAATAAATTGCAATATTATTTGTAATTAATCCCTTCGAAAATTATTCAAACCCAGAAAGATTCGAAAATGTATTTATTAAGATCCAACAAACTCAAAATCATTAGATAATGACGCAACAAAACTCAAAAATAATTGGATATATAAACATCAAAAGAATGGACTGCAAATATTTCAGAGGCAGATTAAAAAGAAAATCATTTATACAGAAAGAATATGCAAAAACAGGTTGAGATATAAGTGGTCCATAATTTAATTTAATTAGCAACACAGGTTTAAGATGGATTTTATATGAATAAAAATTTCCTATAGAAAACATAAGCCCAAGCCGAAAATTTAAAAGAAAACTATTGAGATTTTTAGAAAATCGCACAGATTTTGGATTTCTGAGCCAAAGGCATAATAGCATTAGCTATAAAAATTGTAATTAATCCCGTCAAAAAAAATTATCCAGAAACAGAAAAAAGAAAAATATCAAAATTATAGTTATTAAGATAAAAACGAACTCAAAATCATTAGACACATAAACATCAAAGGATGAATCTTAGTTGAAGATTAAATGGAAAATATGCATTTATACAAAAATATGTAAAATAGGTTAAGATATAAATGGTGAAGAATTTAAATAAAAATTAAATAATATATTTAAAAATAGTTTTATCGTACACTGAAAACATCAAACATCCTGAAAAGTCTCGCATCGTTTTTTTCAGTATATATATTCAATAAGGAAATCTTATTTACTTATTAAGTTTTCTTTGAATGGCATCACTAATTTTTATATTATCCTTTTATATTGGCAACTGAAATAATCATTCATTGTAGTCATGGCGTCTATTCGAATTGTCTGTATTCTATTCTTTTTTATGTCTTTATTAAACTGTTATTTGTTTAAAAGCTCTTTGACGATATTGCAAATCAGGGAAATTTTCGTTTGCAAAATTGCCCTGACGTGCATGATTTGGGCGGCCTGATGGCTAAGTAACTAGCTCTATGGGTTTTGGTACAACTGGTTTCAGGTTCAAGTCCCGGTGATGACACGAATATTTATTAGGGTTCGAATTCATTTAGCAAGTCTTCATAGTTTATTTGACTCAACCCTGTTCTACACGTTAATTTTCACGGGTTATGCCATAGCAATCAAAGTAAAGTTTTTTTTTTAAATGAGCATTACCTTTAGCTATTTGTGTCTACATTTTTAAAAGCATGTTTTAAAAATATATTGTGTTATGTTCAAATTGGGGGTGGGGACTGATGGCCGAATGGCTAGCGCTCTGGCGTTCGGTACCACAGGTATCGGGTTCGAATCCCGGCTTCGCCATGGTGTTGTAGTGGTTCGAATCCACTTTGCCGTAGGTCCCGGTCCTAATGAGAGCGTTGGTGGGGCATTGTTACTCCGTGGCTTACCATCAAGTTAACGCGCCCCTGGGTAATGCAAAGTGAGTAACATCGGTGCAGCCCTTATGGCGAAGATCACGGTCTATTTGCCAGCTGCATTTAGAAGAAAAAATTCTCAAATTGGGTAAGAATGTTTTATTGTTTTTCTTTTTTATAAATATTTCTTTAGAAAACTGGATTTCATTCAATAGTTGACTGCTTTTGCTTTTATTTATTTTATTATTTTTTTGGTGGGAGGTAGTTTCTTTTCTTTTATGTTATATGAACAAATATAAAAAATTCTACCCATATTTCAGAAATATATTCAATGAATAATTTATAGTTTCAATTTTTTTATAACCACGGATATAATAAATAAAATATTTTATTACATAATTTTTTTCTATGAAGCTCTTTATTTTCTTTTCTCGTGATTTATTCAAATTATCACATCATTTTGAAAACAATAAAATTTATGCTTTGCTTTATATTTGCATGTAGAAATAAAACTGAATACATGTCCTTTTATTTTGTAAATAAAGTTCAATATTTTTTATATTTTATTTTCATCGTGAGATCTATTACAAATAATTTATATTATAATTTAATTTTAATATTATTTAATTATTAACTTTTATTATAAAATATTACTAAATATATGCATAGAAAAAAACTGTTTTTAAAAGGATGTTTACTTAAATATGTACGGAACACCTACCAAGATTTTATCACTCATTAAATTATTTTATACTTTTAAAATTAACAAAAATTTCTGTTAAAAAATGATGCAATAATGAGTAAATTTAAATATTATATATTAACCATGTATTTTAAAATTTCCAACATAAATATTATTATAACATATTTATATTATAATGTATTTATTAACTTTTATTAATAAATTATTAGTCGATGTATGTATAGAATTTTTTTTTGAAAATGCTTTTTATTTAAATATGAACTTGACAAGCTAGCAAGATTTTATCAGTCATTAAATTATATGCTTTTAAAATTAACGAAATTTCTGTTAAAAAGGATTAAATGAATAATAAAATTAAATATTGTACATCAAACATGAATTTCAAAATTTACAATATAAAGATTAATATGACATTTTCTTAATATAACACACGTGCATGTAAAAAAGTATGCAAGACGGAAATGAAACTTCATGATATGAGTTCAAAGATGGAAGAGGGAAAATTTCAGAAATAATCGCTTTCTATCGCTAAAAAACTGCTGATGCCGTTTTATTTATTTACTTGGAGATTTTGAGCAAGGTGATTTAGGATTTTAGTTTTTTTACCATTAGTTTTTAAACATGAGAGAAAATGCGCCATTTTGAATTAAAGTCATTATGAACCATACAAAATTCAAAATCCACAATTTGTAGTATTGCTCATTATGCTTATGAAACTGACTTATTCCAATTCTATAAAATTAAATAGAAAAAAAAAAAAACCCCATCGATTTTCATATAAAAATTTAATTTCTATAATTCTGAAGCTAAAAGTTTATTAAGAATTAAACATAACGCATGTAACTTAGTTTACAAAATTAAAATAGCTAAAATAAGTATATACTTAAATGTTTAAGGCTTGCACGAGATAAAGATTTTCAGAGAGCTGCAAATCAATTGATTAAACTGACTGTTTTCTTATGTTTTTTTCCAAAACCGAGATTAATTTGATTTTTTATAGTATTGATTTTTCAGCAAACCATCGTTTTATTACAGCCCTAAAGCAAAACAAGTAATATATATAAAAAAAAAAAAATTTAAGTCAATTCCTACTTTTTTTTCACTCTATTGCAGAAAGTCCTTTATAAATAATTTTCCTTCATTTTTTAAGTTTATCTGGCGCCATCTATTTTTAGATAATATACAACTTAAATTTAAAAAACTAAAAATTAAGTAATTAAATTTAATTACTGAATTAATATTTGAAAAAAAAACTGCATTAACATCCAGTGTCATCCACTACAAGTTAAAAAAAATGTATTTGAACTTGAGTGGATGAATAAAAGTGATTTATTAACTATTGAAAATTTGAACAAGATATATATAGGGAGAGTGTGAGCTAATAGAAGGAATTGAAAAAAAAAAAACGGATAGCAAGAAATGTGCAGTTAGACTGTTAATATAGATGCTGATGAAAAATTCTGAAGTTCCCTGAGCGAAATAATATCAACCGACAACGACTATAATTAAAAAGGCTTTATAGTTCACCTTTAGAAGATGAAGCAAAGGATGACAAACTTTTGATGTAATCTTTTTTGTTGGTATCGGACTAATAGCATCCAATGAAGCATACGGAAAAATATACAATTTACTTTAGTAAACTAGGAATGAAAAAACTAAAATATAAAATAAGATACACAGCTGAAATCTGCTCTGCAAATTTCAACTTATCACGTTTGAACATTTGAGAAGGATGAATAAACTCAGGAATACATCAATGTTAAATAAGGCACAGGATATATGAAGCAATTGATTGGAATACAACAAAAATGGCCAAATTAATAGCCACATGATTATATCAATGTTGAATAAATGAAGAACTTCATGAAGAAAGAATTGTTCAAAAATCTCTAAATAAATATACAAAATTAAGGTAAATGTCATCGTAAATGAAGTATTCCAAATTCTACAAGAAACGTTATCACATTCAATATCCAAAAGGATATATCGGAGTTTGAAAATACTAGGCATAAATTAAAGATGAAGTATTTCCAATTCTATAAGAAACACTAAATAATACTAATTTTTGAAAATTCAGGCATAAATGAAAGAATGTAGTATTCCAAGTACAATACAGAAGCCCTTTACAGGTTCATAAGCACGGGGAAAATATCAAAAATGATAAATGTGAAACTTCAAGAAGGAATTGACGAGTATTTAATAAATATTGGAGATACAAATGTGCTTCAAAATCATACTACAAAACACCTCAAACAAAAACCAAATTCTTTAAGACTAACGTTATTCATAAAGCATTTTAAGAGTTAAGGGGCCCAAAAGTACCATTTTCCGCCAAAATTTGAAATGGAGTTTTATTTGCTTGGTCCTCATTTTTGGAAAACGTCACGGACCCTAACCAGGAAAACATCATGTTCACACATGATAATAGTTTATAAAAAAATAAGGAATACAAAAATGTAATCGGTTAAGCCTATATAAAAGTTGCACATAAAATTTAGAAATTATTATATAAGAATAAAACGCATAACAGCAATATTAAAAAATGAAAAATAACTACAGAATTCCAAACGATTTTCTTTTCTTGAAAAATCTCTTTTTAGCTTTAAAATAAAATCGAGTTTACTTTTTCACCAGACGATCTTTTAAAATAGTTTTACATTAATTTTTCGTCTAAATTAATTTTTACAAAAAAATATTTAATAATTACTCAACTATTTTTATATATCCATATTATGCATAAAAAATTCTTGAGACAAATTTAAACAAAATTGAATTTGAGGATGTAAACAAAAAACCCCTGCTTCCAAACCATATATTTTATGAATAATAAATAAAATAAGAAATTATAAAAAAACACTTTAACTTCCATTACTTTTGCTACATTAATTTTCAACCAGCAAATTTCATTATTCAACTGACAGTATCTTGAGGATTTTCCAGAAACAACGATGGATAAAAGTTCGTAAGCTATTGAATATTTTCGTGTTTGGCGTTGCAAAATGCGTATGTTAGAAATAAATTTTATAATGGACTACGACGTCTCGGCCTATAATAACGGCCAAATAATATCGGCCTCGGGACTGTAATGGCTTCAAGAAGAGGACCACTTTCAAGTTTATGTGAACACTTTAAATTTTATTTACAAGCATTATATACATACATACAGAACTCATAAAAAAAAGAAAATTAAAGATAATTTGATTCACAACTGCAGTTCTCGTCAAGGACGGAGATTTTCAGAGTTCTCGAGTCTACGGCGAATCTAATTCCCTGGTCTACGGCAGATCTTATTTATCACACGGCGTGATACACTATACCACAAGGGGCTCATTTTGGAAACAGACTGAAAACTCCAACCTATTCAGTCACTTCAGAGAAAAAAAAAGGAAGAAATAACCATGTCGTACAACTTTTCCTTTTCCACAAAAAAAACCTAACATCTTTTATGACAATTCGTCAAGAGAGGGGTCGGTTTCACTTTTCATTGGAGTAGACATTTCTCAACTCGTGGCTCTAACACCGATCATGATGGAACGAATCATAGTATATCATATTTAATCTGTAGATGTTTCGACCTGTGATGGCCACATAGATACTCGCTAATTTTCTCATTATACGATACCGAATATCTTCTATATCATCCGAATATCTAAACAGGGGGAAACTCCAGCCTATTCAGTCACTCAGAAAAACAGAAAACAAAGATTTTTGTCGACCTGTTCCAAAACTCTTTTCTTTTCCAAAAACCTCCCTTTAAGAAAATCCTTCAAGAGGGGAATTCAGTTTTCCTCACTTCTCCTTGGAATAGACATTTGGCAGCTCCTTGTCTATAATCATTCACGATGGAACAACTCATGGTATAGTTTATATTCAATCTGTAGGTGTTTCGGCATGTGATGCACACAGACATTCTCTAATTTCCTGAGTCTCATTATACCAAATATATGCTTTCAGATTTAAGTGACAGGTTGTTCTCATTAGTACACACAACGTTAATTGCATGCAATATAACTATCCACAATAAAGCTCGTCTGCTATCAAATTTGAGTGATGTATTTATTATATATTTGACAAATAACATACATTCCTCGTACCTGGTAATGAAAAGTCAAAACTCTTCTAGTGAGAAAAATGCTTTATGACAAATCAATTTTACACAAAAAAATATTATCAAAACATCTAGTTAACATTGATATAAATATTTACAAAAACATAGAGTTTTAAAAAAATTCTGATTAATTTAAATAAATATTTCGATCTTTAATCAAAACTGCTTTTATATCCTTAATTATCAGCAGAGGTAAAAAAATACATCTGAACAGTAACAATGTTAAATAAAATTGAATTTAACGAATAAATGTAAAATTCTTTTTATCATTGGAATCAATATATTTATTATTTTATATATCATAGAATGCATTTCTAACGCTCGAAATGGCCATTTCCGAGTCTGCTGAAATTTTAAATCTAACCAGCTATTTCGCTTTTACCGTTCGACACGTTCTC
The DNA here is from genome assembly GCA_021605095.1 of Caerostris extrusa. Taxonomy (NCBI): domain Eukaryota; kingdom Metazoa; phylum Arthropoda; class Arachnida; order Araneae; family Araneidae; genus Caerostris; species Caerostris extrusa. The sequence goes on from BPLR01018560.1 coordinate 39,077, forward strand.
TCTATAATCATATTAAGAATTTATTTCCAGTGGTTACAAATATTTTCAGTATTGGTTAAAACATGTTTGTACTTTCAAGTTGAATAATTCCATATGTGCTCCCTGGATATTATGTTCTTTTATAAAGATTAAATCATATAATATATTTTCTATCTGATATGTTTTTAAAAAGAATAAATTGACTAAAAACATGAAATCTTTTTTTTTTTTAATTTGTTCTTTTATTTTTCTATGTTTGTTTAAAGCGTGCAGATCACGTGTAAAGTAAAGATGAAAACAGATGACTTATTTTCGCTCTGGGTAAAGCTGAATCTGCTACATATCTGAAATTTTAAAGGCAAAGGACCTCAAGTTAAAATGACGAGCATTGGCCAACGTAATAATTAATGAAAATACGAAAGAAACTTGTTACATTTTGTCATCTAAAAATATGAAATATGAATTCATGCTGTCTTTATAATTTATAGTATGGTTTTTTCTTTTTTTCTATGATTAGCTACTCAAATTCAGTATTATTTAATACAATGTAATTTTAATAGGAATATGTCATTGAATAAATATAATTTTTTTTTCGAAATTTATCATAAGAAAAAATTGGATTATTTAAAAATTTTTACATGTATTTGTCTAAAATTTTGCGAATTTTAAATGTATTCAGAATCGATAAAAACACTACATTAAATTAGAATCTTATATTATTAATTTTTAGTATAATATTAATGCAAAATTTAATTACATTTTATTATATTCAAACTGATATTTAAGACTGTACTATATTTAAAAAAAAAAAATTATATTATAGAAAATGAATTCTCTTATTTTTATTTAATATAAAGCTTTAAAATATAAGAAGCATACATGTATAATTATTCTAATACTTCAATGTATAATTAATGCATTAATAAAACTGATGAATACCTTCATAATAAAAGAGAATTGCATTCAAAAATAAAATCATATCATAATAAAGTAAAAATTTACTGAATCATAATCGCATCATATTATTCTTATCATTTAGCATTAAAAACGTGCATATAATAATTTTAACGGAATCTTATGTGAACTAAAAAAATTACTACTATCTAAAACTTTATTGTATTTTTCTTAAAATTTTCTATTTAAGATAATTAGATTTTATTATCAATAATTTTTTGACAGTAAATTAATCATTGTAAAGATTTTATTTCATTTTTTAATTTAAATACCAGCTTTAATTAAAATTTCTGTAATCTTCTTATTATATAAATTTAATATAAAAAGTCGATACATATGTAAAATAATTATTTTCATGATTATATAATTAATACATTAATAAAATAAGAAAGTCACTTTTTAATAAGGAAAAAATTACTTTTTAAAGCATAAGTGAATCATTTTATAATAAATAATATTTCATTAATAAATAAGCAAATTAAATGACTTCAACGAAAATATTTTACCAATTCAATTCAAATATAATCCCAGTATTATTTAATATTTAAATTTTTCACAAGAAACTAAGAATTTTAAGATATGTAGTATTATGTAGTATTAAGAATAAAATATTTGTACATTAATATTCGTAAGAATTATACTGTAAAAATTTAGTAGCCTTAAATTGAAAAAATATCTGTACATTTAATTCTAAAGAGAAATAAAAATATCGTTCTAAGCTTAATTTTTTAAAATTTTTTAAATTTGTATTTGTATTTAAATGTCTTATAATTTATCAAAAATTCATTCTGAAATGAGCAGTTCGATTAGTTTAGTGCAAACCGTAATAAATTATTAAGTTTACATGTTTAATAAAAATTATTTAGTAAAATTTTTGTTAAATAACTAAATTGACAAAATATATCTGGTGTTCTAAATTATTTAAAAACATCAGTATTACTATGTTTATAATTTTAAAATTTACAATTCACAAATATCTTTATAAATTATATCGATAACCTTTTCCTAGTAATTTTTTTATTTATTTAAAGAATTACAAGTATGTCGTTATGAATAAAAATATACATACATTTAAAACCATTTTGATTTGTTGCTTGAAAATCTTATTTTATTTATTTTTATTAAAAGGAGAATAAAAGGCTTTTTTATAATTAAATAAAAATATATTTAAATTTAATTTCGAGTGCTGCAGAATTTTCGCCACGTGAGTTTTCTGGTTTTTTGTTATGCAAATTATTTATGCACATTTTGATTGAACAAAATACAACTTCTTGTTAAAAAAACAATTAGATTCTCTTCTTTTAGAAAATATATATTTGCATATTATTTGAGCACATTCTATGAACAATTAAATAGTATCATATATATAATTATTAGATATAAATAACTAAATTCTTAAATTTACAAACGATTTTCCAAGTTTATAAAATATTAAAAAAACACGGGTATTGTCATGCCTATAATTTAAAATTTGCATTCCACACAAAAACTTTACATCAATATGATTTCCTGATAATTTTTATTATTTTATTTAAAGCGTTGCAAGTATGTTGCTATGACTAAAAATCTGATAACATATAAATCTCCATTTTGATTTGTTGTTTGAAGATCTAATTTCATGTATTTTTATTTCATGTATGGCTTTATTAATTAAATGAAGGTATATTTATATTTAATTTCGAAAGCTCTGTAATATCCACCCTGTCGTTTTTTCTTGTTTTTCTTATCCAAATTAATGTTTTGATTGAACAAAAATATAAAAAATGTAACAAATATAACTCAATGTTAAAAAGCAAAAACGTTTAGATTCTCGTTTTACATTCATACGTATTTAATTATTAATTAAACACATTCTACTAATAATTATAGAACAATCAATATATAATTAATATTAATAAATAAATAAATTACTAAATTAACAAATGATATTTTGATGTTATAAAATATTCAAAAACATGGGTATTGCCATGTTTATAATTTAAAATTTGCAATCTACACACATAAAAAGGATTCCTATATAAATTATCAATATGTTTTCCTAATTATTTTATTTATCTAAAACATTTCAAGTATGTTGTTACGATTAAATGTTTAAAACCATTTTGTTTTGTTGTTTTGAAAATCTTATTTCAAGAATTCTTATTAAAAGATGAATTAAAAGGATGTTTGTAATTAATTACCAAACTCCATAATTTTCCTCAAGTGAGTTTTCTTGTTTTTTTATCCAAACTAACTAAGCGCATTTTGATTAAACAAAATTATAATTCCTTACTAAAAACAAAAAAAGTTTAAGATCTATTTGCATCTTTCAGAAAATATGCATTTAATTAAGCACGTTCTATGAACAATTAAAGAGTAAAACTTTCCATATACCAAATTATCAAGCGGAACACATGGACATCTATCATGAAAATATTTAATAAATCCACAAACATTTCTAATTGTTCAGCATTACAATTACATACAAACTCAGTTATGCTGTTATCATATTCTGAAAGTTATTGAACCAGAAACCAACATCACACTGAAAGCTGAGAGATTTCAATTTAATTGCAATGAGGGATTGAAGTTAGGAGTCTCATCCGTTACACTAACTAATGCGAAATGTAAGGGAAATTCACTTAAGTGATTCTTTTAAGGTGCCTGACTCGGCTTTAGTTTAATTACCCATTCACCAATGGTTCCTATTCTGCAAACAGACGTGGAATTAGGAGACCAACAATTCCCAATGTTGTAAGCCACTGTTTGAAGAAAATATTGTGTTATTTTACATGCGTAAATGTTTAATTTTAGTCATTAGAAGTTATGCCTACATTGTTCATTGAATCGTTTTAATGTCAAGAAGCTGCTTCTGTTTTATAAAACTCAATTATAGAAAGCACTGTTAGAAAGATTAAAAAATGCTGCCAAGTCAGTAAAAGTAGTATTGTTGGTAATGTTAATAAGTAAAATTATCGCCACATAAATGAAATAAATAATAAAAAACAATTCTACTTTTTCACACTATATTGCAGAAAAATCCCTTTATAAATAATTTTTCATTCATTTTTTTAAGTTTAACTGGCGCCATCTATTGTCAGATATATTCAACTTAAATCAAAAAAAAAACTCAAAATTAATCAATTAAATTTATTTACGGAATTAATTTTGAAAAAACTGCATTAACATCAAGTGTCATCAACTACAAGTTGTACCATTTGAACTTGAGTGGATGAATAAAAAGTATTTTCAAGAACGATTGAAAATTTGAAAAGATATATACAGGAAGTGTGAGCTAACAGAAGGAATTAAAGAAAAAGAAATATTTGTGGCCAATCTTGGAATCACATTTTTGAAAGAAAAATATCGTGTTATTTTACGTACGTAAATGTTTAATTTTAATTAAATAAGAGATGTTTATGAGCGCATTGAATCGTTTTACTGTAGAAAATGCTTTTTCTTATAAAACTCGAATTACAGAAAGTACTATTATAAAGATTAAAATACTGCAAAGTCTCTTTTGAAGAAAATATTATGTTATTTTACGTACGCAAATAACTAGTTCTAGTATTATAAAATATTTA
>BPLR01018561.1:0-12500 GCA_021605095.1 Caerostris extrusa
GTATTGAAAATGCTCAGATAATAAGCTATTGTTGTTAGTTTTAGAAATTTCACAATTTACTCGTCGAAAAATTCTTTCATAACGAAAACACAGCATTATAACTCGAGTTTGTTTTTAGTAAGAAGTAGCTAATGAATTCAGAAAATTAATTACTTTGTTTTTATTATTATTTATGCGATCCATATGGAAGTTGATAGACTTAAAATTCTTTTTGTTAAAAAAGTTTTATTAATAAAAACATATTCGAATACAATTTTTAAAAGTTAAGATGGCTAACCATGTTTTAGATGATTTAATTTCAAGATCTAGGACTTAAATAGTGATTTTAGTAATATTAATTTTACTGTGTATGGGTGTGCTTTCGTAAATATTCATCATAAACCTTATATAATAAACCTTTTATAATATTTTGTATTATTTTAAATATAAAAGTATAAAGCAATTTGATTAAAGTCTTTAATTAAAGTCTTTTCATTTTGTAAGTAAATAATAAGAAAAAAAGAAAAAGTGCTATAGGACAAGTTAGGCTTAACTTTCCGAAGAGACTGTGGAGATATTAATGTGTTTAATGTATACCGTTAATAAATAATTCATTCATTAGCATACAATGAGAACATTCCACATTATTTGTCATATTTATAAGCATAACAAAAATTTAGTGTAGGATTATTTCAATGATTAACATACAATTTCAGTATTCTTTCTTAATAGTGATTAGTATATACTAAATGCGAAAAGACCCCTGGATTGAAGTGTTATTTTAATGGCACTAGTTTTCTCTTTAAGAAGTATACAGTTATTTTTCTTTTCCTTTTTCTATTGATCGTATAACAAATCCATTATTTTTTTTTTTTTCTTTCCTGCTGTTAGCATACGCATAGTGGGAACTTGACCCCATGTTTATAATTTTCTATTTACAAACAATGGCCTCTTTAAAGCAAAATATGCAAAATATTAAGCTATACCTAATGAGTGAATGATATTACATTTAAAAAAATTCCAATTGCATGGTTTTTCAGAGAATAAGTTTTTGATTTTCTATTATATTTTGGTATCTATGGAAAATTCAATAGAATCCCACAAAACTTTTGCCGCTTATTACAGTTGAATATTATGATCCCAGCGTCCTTTAATGATAGAAGGAAACTTCATTCTTCTTGCTTTAATGTTCCATTTTCGTATTGTTAGATTTCACCGGACGATATAAAAGCGCCCCAATGCAGTTTGGGGAATTTCCTAGAATTTTCAATACAAGAAGATAAAATTTGATCCATGTACATGACTGCTAATTAAAAAAAAAGCATTTATTTTCTCTGATGCAAGGTCAGTTTTGATTTTATATTATATTTTGCATTGGTAGGAAATTCAAGAGAATCCTCAAAACCTTTGCGCTTATGCAGTTCAATATTATGATCCCAGCGTCCTTTAATGATTTTCGTGTTGTTAGACTTCACAGCATACAAAAGTGTCTCCAACGCAATTTGAGGAATTTCGTAGAATTTTCGAACAAAAAGAAATGTTGGGATAAAATTCCATGTACATGATTGCTAATTAAAGAAAACATTTATTTTCACTGATGCAAGGTCAGTTTTGATTTTCTATTAAATTTTGCATTGATAGAAGATTCAAGAGAATCATCAAAACCTTTGCACCTTATAGCAGTTGAATATTATGATCCCAGCATCCTTTAATGATAGTAGAAAACATTTTTCTTTTTTTTTAATGTTGCATTTTCGTATCGTTAGATTTCACAGGAGGATATAAAAGTGTCCCCCAACGCAATGTGAGGAATTTCGTAGAATTTTTCAATACATGATGAATTGTGGGGATAAAATTCCGTCCATGTATATGATTTTTAATTTAAAAAACATTTATTTTCACTGAAAATTCAAGAGAATCATCAAAATCTTTGCCGCTTATTGCGGAAGAATATCAGGATCCGAGCTTCACATAATGACTTCATAAAACTTCACTAACACATAACTACCACATAAAACTTTACTTTTCTTGCGTTAATCTTACATTTTCGTATTGTTAGACTTTATTGGTGGATACAAAAGTGTCCCCAAAGCAGTTTGGGAATTTCCTAGGATTTTCAACACCAATAAGAAATGTTGCGATAAAATTCCATCCATGCACATGACTGCTAATTAAAGAAACATTTATTTCCAACGATGCAAATTGCAAACCTTTTTCCCACAGAAAAATGATGGCTTGCTTGTTTAAACCATCCGGTCTTCGCCAAAGTCCTTCCCAATCCACGTTATTCTTTCTCGTTCCAGATAAAGTCTCCTTACTCGTTCGGGGATAGGTTTTTCTCATTCCGTTATTCCCTATCAGCCACGGTGCTTTTCCTGGACTTCCTCGGGCGAAACCGATTCTTACGTTCCTTATCTCAAAAGGAAACCTATTTGACGGGATTACTTATCTCTGTGTCTTATCTGGATCTCTAATAGTCACGAAATCGAAGCAGCGCCGAGGGGATTTGCCTTAAAGCACCAGTTTAACGGATATTTTGCCTGAGGAATTCAGAATTTTATCTTACTTAGCGTGGGGTGGAGCTCTAGGTGTAGTCTTTTTTTTGCAGTCACGAAATGGGTATAGCTCCAGTCCCATCGTCTTGAGACCTTTCATTACGCTATCTTATTAAGATAGTTTCTTTCTGTAGTTTCTTCTCCACACTTTTGCAATGAGATTTAGTGTTTTGTTAATGGTATATCATTCCAGAAATATATTGAAAACTGGTACATGCTTTGACTTGATTATTTTTTTGTTCCTAATATAAGTGAATTAGCTATTTTTATTTTCTTCGTGTGTTTATTTGTAATTTTTGGAAAAAAAAATTATGAAATAATAAATATAAATTAATGTGTTGATTTTAAAACAAAATGTTTGTAGTGCAAATGTATTATTCTTAATATTTTTATCGTGGATGGTTAAACATTATAAAATTAAATAAATTATGAATTTGTAACAACTAAAATGATGGCATTTTGATGTTTAACAAAACCAAATTGTTAACACAAAACCAAAAAAAAAAACACACCAGATGTTAAACAAACCAAAGCTCTTATATCCAAAGGCTAATTTGTGAATAGCAAATTTTTTCTGTTAGAAACAAATTTCATTAATTATCAATTAACTATACATTTTTTTATATAATTTTTTTCATACAACATAAAGAATGATAGAATTTATAATAGTTATATTTATTAACTGTACTTAACCATTAAAAACAATAAAATATTCGTAAGATATGTAATGAAACTAAAATATTTTATTCAAAATATCTATAAAAAGTTTTTTAAAAGATTTTATGTATAATTTTATTAATTATGAATTTTATTCACTAAAATAATACTTTAAATATATGAAACGTAAATTATTTTATTAATAAATTACGTTAAAATTAAATTAAACACAATTTTTGTTAAAATAAAATAAATAATCAATTTTTAAGCACTAAAATGATGGCATTTTGATGTTAAACCTTTGACGAAAGATTAATTTCTGAATAGCTAATTTTTGTCTGATAGAAGCAAATTTCATTAGTTATCATTTTACTATACATTTTGATGGAATTTTTTCATTCAACATGAAGAATAATAGAGTTCATAATAGTTATTTATTAGCTGCCCTTAACTATTAAAAGAATCGAATATTCATAAGACATCTAAGGAAGCTTAAAATATTTAATATATAATTTTAGTAATTATTTACTAAATATTATTTACTAAGCATTTTATTTACTAAAATAATGCTTCAAATTTATGAAATGTAACTTAATATTTTGAAAACAATAAAAAAAATATTTTTAATGCTACATACTTTTATTGTTGTTTTATCGTCTTTTGTGTTCCCTGATTTTTTATTAAAATTTTACATCGAGAGAAAAACTAATAATTAGGTGAAAAAAATAAAGCTTTATAATAACCAGTAAAGAAATAAAATGTTAAAATATTTTAAACTTTTCAAAACATTTTGGCACATCAGAAAATTTTTTGTCAAACCAGAATTATATTTAAATATTTTAACTTAACATATTTAATTAAAACTAAATTTATTCATAAATGTAGAAGAAACAGATCCTGTCGTATCAAGTCCCGGAAAGGCAAGTTTAATTAACCAGGAACATTTTACATTAAACCCAGTTTTTTGTTACCACAAAATATTTGATACGAAAAAAATAATAATATATGTATATTTTAAATTGTTTTACAGATTTTCTTCCCTATGCTTTCATACAAATATACATGCAAATCTCTGTGCATAAAACATTCTTAAATTTTCCAATTTTTTTTTAACCTAACAAAAGAAGTTGAAAAAAAAAATAACAATATATACCTTCTTCATTAGCATTAAAATGGCAAGTAAAGAATAACCAAAAAAAAAAAAAAAAGTTTTTATTTCAACATTTCAACATTTTTCCAATTTTTTTTTTATCCTTCCTGTGGTATGTTTATTTTAGTTTAATTTTTTTCCCGTCCATCTTGGCTGGTTAATTAGTCTTTCCTAATCGTATCGGTTAAGACAGGTTCTTACTTTTTTGTCGCTTTTTTTATCCCTTCCTTTTCATATTTTTTACTCAGTTTATTTAGTTAATGGTTTTATTGATTAGTCGGAACTGTTGCCTTCTATAATGTTCTAATGTTTTACTCCGTAATGGTATGGAAACGTTGCCATCTGTTTTTAGAAATAAAGCGTCTCGGACAAATTACGGAAGAAAGGAAATTAACTACAACGATAACGATTATGATTCAATAATCATAATAATATATTCAGTTGATTCTCTGCAGATAGGTGTGCTAATATATGAAGTTTTATTGAATAAATCTTTATGTCCATTGTTGTTATGTAATGAAACTGTAGGTTAATTCTTTATGATTTGTCTATTCATAGTGTAATCTTAATGGCCTGCCACATTTTGTTTTTCTGATTATAATATTTCGTTTCTTTGTATTACGTTAAAAAATAGCATTTTATTTAAGACCTATTGCTATCTGATTAAGGACCTATATTATGTCATAGATTCTTTATGATTTGTCTATTCTTAGTGTAATATTAATTTACAAATCTACTTATTATTTTTACAAATAAATAATTTACAAAAAGTGTCTCTACTATTTATATCTACTACAATTACTATTTATTACTATTAAAATAGTCTATCTACTATTTATTTTTACAAATGAATAATTTACAAAAAGTGTAATCTTAATGATCTGCCAAATTTTGCTGTTTTGATTATAATATTTCCATTTCTTTGTATTATGGCAAAAAATAGCATTTTATTTAAGACCTATAGCTGTTTAAATATCTATATTATGTCATAGATTCTTTATGATTTGTTTATTCCTAGTGCAATCTTAATGGTCTGCCAAATTTTGCTTTTTTGATTATAATATTTCCGTTTCTTTTGTGTTACAGTAAAAAAATAGCATTTTATTTAAGACCCATAGCTGTTTAAGGGGCTATATTATGTCATAAATTCTTTACGATTTGTTTATTCGTAGTGTAATCTTAATGATCTGCCAAATTTTGCTTTTGATTATAATATTTCCGTTTCTTTGTGTTACAGTAAAAATAGCATTTTATTTAAGACCCATAGCTGTTTAAGTATCTATATTATGTCATAGATTGTTTATGATTTGTCTATTCTTAGTGTAATTTTAATGGTCTGCCAAATTCTGCTTTTTTATTATTATAATATTTCCGTTTCTTTGTGTTACAGTAAAAAATAGTATTTTATTTAAGACCTATAGCTGTTTAAGGGGATATATTATGTCATAAATTCTTCGCCTTGACAGCAATATACATGTTGCCATTAATATAACAGAAATCTGGGAACATAAAAGGGGTACTCTTTATTTTCTCAGTAAGCGCTCCATTTCTTATTTTGTGTGGCAGAAAATTCTTTGATGTTTCAGAAGAAAATATATCATTCGTAACTTACTTTTTGATAGGCTTTAGAATTGTTATTTTGCTTTTCTACTGGATATTTTAGTTCGCATATAATATATATATATATGTGTATATATATATATATATATATATATATATATATATGTTTATGAACATGTTTTATGAGTCATTTATCAATGTGATATCTAATAATGTTTAATTTTTATAAAATCTGTTATTTCTAATATTTAATTTTGAAAAGAGTGAAACAACAATGCCTTCTTGTTATGTATAAATAATTGTATTGGTTCTAAAATTATAGAATAAATGTAATGACTGTAACTACTTCTACTTTATTAAACATACCATCAGTTCTTTTCATTGACCAGAACGATATGAAACCATATTCTAAGTGCATTTTCTACTGTTGAGGTGATAATATCTATCAAGTATTTTCTAGATAGTTCAATAACTAATATCAACATATGCTGAATAACTTATTTACTAAGTCACAAATTTCTTTAAGTGATTAAAACATAAAAGTTAAGTTTTTTTTTTTTTCAAGAAATTTTTCATCATTTAATTTTTAATAATTTTAAATTATATAAAACAAAAAAAAAAAAAAAAATCTGCTTTTGTTCATGTCTTTTAGTTATATGTGCTACAGACAATCTTTATGAACGCCATACACTCTTAAAACAAGACAATACGATTTATTAAATTAAATAAAAGTTGGAAGTAATTCGTTTAAATTAATTGTTATTTTGATAATTTCCCAATATTATTTAATTCATTTTTAAACCTATTTAAGAAAATTAATAAATGCTATAATTTTAATAAATGAATTAATTGTTTTTTTCATAATTTCCCAACATTATTTAATTCATTTTTAAACCCATTGAAACAAATTAACAAACGCTATAATTTTAGTAAAAAATAATTAAAACACATTTTCTAACATTTATAGACAGGAGCAGTGGAATATACTTATTTAGAAACAAACAATTCATTTTTCTTTTCAACTTTTAAACTGCCATTCATTTTTCAAAATAGAAGGACCTTTGTTTCACGTACGCGTTATTAACCATCTACAGATGGGTCTTAATTACTAAACCAAGAAAGTTTGGAACGTCGTAAGAATTTCCTGCGGAGAGAGGCAGAGAATTCCACGAATGTTCTGGCCAAATTGCATTCCATACAGCTTATTGCTTCCGGTTGTGCCTGTGCAATAATTATAATTCCTTCACATTTTAGGAACGTTTTGCGCTTTACCGTTGCAGATGCTAAGCCTTCAACCATTCTTGTTTGAGAGACTTTATAACCCATAACCTATTAAAACTGTCTTTCGGGTATCAGTAATGATTGTGTCGAAGTTCAAGGACGTCCAACCGAAAAATCCCCTGTAGCTGTTTTGGAAAATATTTAATACATGTGTCCCAAGGTCTTCCCATGCACGATAGACAAGACTGAATTAATCATTTTGTTATATAAAAAAGAAACTCGCCACAAAGATGCATTAAAAACCAGTAACTTGGTCCTACCTTTTATTAAGGTAATTTTGAGGGTGCAGCCAGCCCATTGCTTGTTTACACTATTGTAGTTTTAATTAACTTGTTAACCAGTAACATAAACAACTGATGATGACTGAACTGTTGGTAAAGTAGTTAAACTTATTGTCAACAAATGTTATTTATTAAATAACAAATTTGTCTTACACTAAATTAATCTTACATACATCCCCATAAAATAAACAAGATGTTTTTAAGATACATTTTTAGTGTGTGTTTAGTGGAAACAGTCTAGCTAAGTGTTTTGATGAGTAAACTGTTTTTTTCTTTTCTTTTTTTTACTGACTTAGTAGTGGGTATTTACTTATTGGTAAATTATTATTGTAATTTTTTTTAATTAAGCATAATTGCTGTTTTCTTGAGAAATTATTAAAAAAAAAAATACACTAGAAAAGTCGTAAATTAAACGTGCTGAAATAAATGTCTTTTAAAACAATGAATTTATTCTTATTTAAAATATTTTATTGACGTTATTCTACCGAAAGCGTAAATTAATAAAAGTTGAATTAATATTTTAAATATTTATCTCACAATTATTATCAAGTTATAAATTCTGTTAATGATTAAACTAAATGATTCAATCAATTCGAATCAATCACATCTGTAGATTATTACCATTGCCTACATAACATTTCATTTTTTGAATTTAAGATGTTAAACATTTTCATGTACTTTTTCATTAATCCTTTTATACTATCTTTTTTGTAGGAATCACAATATTAATTTATAGGCAATGAAATATATTTAATGAGAATATTTGATAACTATTAAAAAATTGATGAATTATATTAAACTATATTAAAATTGCATATAACCCAGCATATACATTTCCCTGAAGATTTTATTAAAAATGTACACAATCGGAGAATATCACTGCACCAGAATAGCACTGGAAAAAAAAAAAAAACTTTTTTTCAGTATTTGAGACAATAGGTATAATCCGGGATTTTTTTATTTCAGAAATATCCAGCCAAGTCCATTGAACCTTTTCATATGAAAAACAGTAAAAGATATCCAGATGAAATCTCAAGCATTTTTTCATTTGATATCTATATCTGTACCTGTCTCCCTCTCTATGCATATATATATATATATTTAATAAAAGATAGAAATTATGCTGTGTGTATAAGATTGAAACTGTATGTATGTATGCATGCATGTACAAATGCATAAACATTAGTCTGATGTTTATCTTGATAGCGGTAATTGGAACCGTTTTCTGCAGGCTGAAGCTCTGTGTGTCCAATATCAGTGAATAATTTCCCCCTGCTTCTTTTGTTGTTGTCTTGGCCGTCTTGTGTCCAGTGAAGCGTAGAGTTTAGATGGAATTTCATCGGCCATCATGCTGAAAAATGGAGGGAAAAAAAATAAAAATGGAATAAGATTTTCTATACACAAATGGAATGATGAAACTGATCTCGACATAATGGTCGAAAAATGACCGCCAGCTAGTAACGGGAAGAGAACAATTTTCTTTCTTTCTTTCTTTTTTTTTCTTAAAGTTTTCGAGATACTTTTCATGGTGTTTGAGGAGTTTATTACAGGGTTGGAACAAAATCTGTGATTGTGATAGTGGCATGTTTCTGATTCATACTTTTTCTTTTTTTGCATAGCATGCTTGAAAAGATTTGAAAATAAAATCAGATTTTTTTTTTTTTTAAATGAAGAAGTAATGATTGTTTATGGAGCTTTTTGTTACGATTGATTTAACCTTTTTTTTTTGAAAATATTTTTTTTCTTGATATCTTTTCAGTGAAACAAAACTTAATTAGGAGCATCAACAAATTGTTTTCGTTAAAACTTTTAAAACAATGCGTTGCTATTCAGATGTATTTAAATTCATTCCGTGTATTATTTTTTGATGCACCTAAAAGCTTAATAAACTTTTGATTTCATTACCTAATCGTATATATATAGTATGTTATCAGATTAATTAAATGAAGATCTTAAGATTATTTTAGGAAATAGTTTATTTTGTAAATGAGATAACGTCTGCATAATTTATTTAAATACACTTTCCTCATCCTCAAAACATGTTCCTAATATATATTATTTATAAAGCATCTTTTTTTATTAAAATTTTTTTATCGTTGGTTGTGTAATAATAAGAATAATAACAATTCATCAATCCTCTTATCCAATGAAAATCCATATTTGTACACAATTCATCCCACTATCCACCTTCATTCTAAAGGTGATTATCACCAAAATTTCTGATTATCACCAAATTACAGAACTAAATGTCGACAGAAAAACAGCTATTACTCTCACAATATTAAGGATGAAGAACCACAAAAATATGAAAATTTTTGCCGATGGCGTTAAAAAATACCAAAAAATGTGGCAACTGCTCTGATATCGGACTTATTCCTTATCATGTCTTTGATTGGCTAGCGGTTGCAGCCGCCATGCATTGTCTGGACCATCCCTCGGAAGAGGATTTGTACTCTGAGCTTTCAATCAACATAGCCAATATTATTCGGGAGTACCACGATATTTGATTTTCTTGTACTCTTCAGGGGATACGACAACAACGATTCAGATTTGTGGCAATTTCATCCTTAGCCACAAAGTGATTTTTTTTTAACTCTTCAACGGCAGCAATAGTGTGATCATTTTACGATCATGGTGAAGAGCATCTTTTACTGATGTACACCAACTTGTGAATTCTATTCGACATTCATACCCTGTTGCAATGACAAAATGCGTCATCATATTGGCAATTTCATTCGACCAATGATTTCACTTCAAACGGGTGCATTCCTTTTTTATGCGTTTCTCCATGGGCTTTTATGTTTAATCTGCTACGATTGGCTAGCGTTTTAACTAAGTAATTCCCTGGCACTACAGTCCATGATGGACCAAGACCGTTAGCCTGCTGGCGGATTTCAGGACAGGAGATGTTTCCTTTTACAGAGTACGATTGTCAACCCTACGCTTTATAGTCATATTAAACGGGGACCTACGGTTTAAAGTGGATTCGAATCACTACAAGCATTCACAGCCAGACTCGAAATCCGAAATATGTGGCACCGAACACCAGAGCACCAGTCACTCGGCCATCATGCACTTATTTTCATCACTATATTCAATATTTGATGCTTTTCACTAAAAATATTTCTTTTCCACATAACAGTTGTTCAAAATTTCGATTTTTTTTCTTTTACTAAACCCTAAAAGCTTTTATTTGACTTACCATATTAATGAATAAGAGTAGTTTATTTTTATTGAAATAAATATTTATATATGTTTAAGTATCACTTTATGTTTAAGTATCACTTTTTCATCTTTTTTTATTATGTACTTTTTATTATTTAAGTTCGAATGTATGTATTTTCCAGGTTCAACATTTAAATATTTTCATTTTTGCATTCTCAGATTAATAAATTCCACTATATAACTCACTGAAAACTGTTTAATCGAAAACAGTGAAGAAGTAGAAAGTATAAGAAGTAGTTTGTGACTGCAGGTTAAATTTACCATCAATGAAAATATTCCTCCTGTTTTCATTTTCTTTTTTGAAATTGTTATGTCGAAAGTTGGTGAATGAACACACATTTGCTAGCTTAAAAAATAATTATCTTATCAATTTCAAACAACAGCAATAGCTTTGTTTTTGTAAAAATAAAAGTTGCTGCTTTGCAAACTTCATTGAACGTGACCTTTTTTTTCCTACGTTTTGTGTAGCTTTTAACCCAAACAGGTTTTGCGAAACAACTACTATCTCTTTATTTACCTAACGTGTATTCCATTGTTAATAAACTGAATTAATATCCTTAGTCTCATGATCTACTTTTTTGCCTCGCATGTTATATTTAATTAACTTTTCTTATTACATTAAAGATAAATGCTTAATGAATAGACGAGCGAACATTTTAATTTTCTGTTCGTTATTTCAATACAGTGAGTGAGTAACATGGTGTTCATTTTCAAACTGGTTCCGTTAAAGTTGCGGTTAATTCCTTTCTTGGCATTTTGTTATTTGAGCACATAATTTAAAATTTTCTTTATTTATCATATTCTAACATCTTAAATTAAAAACACACACACTTGTTGTTACTTTTTTGCTAATATTTGTTAGTGACGTTAAAATAATTAATATTTTCTTGTTGCAAATGAAGAAAATAAATGTTCTGTTGGGATTTTTGTATGGATTTTGTAGAATGTTTTCAATAAATAAATATTAGGAAAAAGTTAAAATACGTTATTATTCAAAAGAAACTTTTATTTTTATTTTAAATTTATAATTAATAAACTCATTAGTGACGTTAGAATAATTAATATTTACTTGTTGCAAACGAAGGAAAGTACATGTTATTCTGCTGAGATTTTTTTGTGAATTTTGTAAAATATTTTTCAATAAGTAAATAAATAAATGAATATTTAAATTCTTTTATTTCATATTAGGAAAAAAAAATATAAACATTAAAAACAAACTTTTATTTTTATTTAAATTTTATAATTAATAAACTCGAAACGGTTTTTTGTGAAATTAATTAATATAATTATTTTAAATACATAAGATATTATAATATATTTTACTACGAAAACATATTTTTCATTTCGCTTATAACATTCTAATTATGTTTTTATTTTAAAATTTTTATCAATTTAAGTATGCTTTTATTATTATATTTTTTTCCAAATTGAACTCGAATTGTGCATACCTATATTTATCATACAATAATAATTTTTCTCTAAAAACATTATTTTGTTGTTTTTATCCATGAAATTTTTAAAATATTAAAGATTTTTAAACTTTATTGTAAAAATGGAATCTTATTGCAGTTTTCTTTTTAATTTTTTTAGTTGTTTTTTTTCAACTTAATGTCCGTTTTATTTATTATTAATATTATTAAATTAATAAAATAATTAGTAATTTTAATATTATTTAATATTAAATTTAAACATTTTTAAACTTCAATTTTAAAAACCGATTCAAGTTAGAAATATTAAGTTTCTTAAAAATCTAGTTTTATCTAATCTAATATGGAATATTTTTTTTTTTTCATTTAAAAATAACAAATAACC
>BPLR01018561.1:17500-23400 GCA_021605095.1 Caerostris extrusa
TACGGGCTGGGCTAAGAAAAGCGAAAGGCAAGAGGAAAAGTATTGTAAAAAAAAAGAATAAAAAAGGGAAACTCAGAAAGAAGAAAAAAAAAAAAAAAAAAAAAAACTACAAACTCTTGGCCCAAGAGGACAAAGCTTTTCAAAGCTAATGTTTTGTGGACTACTACATCTAAAGTCGTCGACCTACAGCTAGTAAATCCAACTCTTATTCGTGTGTACAGAAAAGTACATCAAAAAATGATTTAACCGCACACGTTCATCTTCAGATGGGAATAAACGACAGGCTTGTCCGTGAACAAAAGATGTTTTGGGCTGTTGTTGTTGTTGCTGTTACCTTTCTTTTCCTTATTGCTGGGAAACCTGTTTGCACATTATTTGGAAAAACGAGGAGGACATAGAACTTTTGTAAGCTGTTCTAAATATACAAAGTGTAAATTTGTGGATGGGTTGATGGAAAGGCAACGTGCCAATGAAGAAATGGATGTTACAAAAGTCGACGATTTCAGGGCTTGAAATTCTCGTTTTCCTTTGTAAGAATTTCTTTTACATTAGTTACACTGATTTTTTCTTGTTGGACTTGTGAAATATTGACGTAAGCAATAATTTATTTAAATGGCCTATTTAAAAGTTCTGAAGTATAATTGTTTAATAAAATTGAAAAGCATGCATCATGAGGTGGCAAAACATGTATTGTATCCTAATACTACAGTATAAATCTTTTGTACAGTAATAGTCCTTGGCTTGGACTATTTTGAAATATTGACGTAAGCAATAATTTATTTAAATTTCCGATTCAAAAGTTCTGAGAGTATAATTAGTTTAATAAAAGTGAAAAACATGAATCATAATAGGATAAAACATGAATTGTATAAAATAGTATAGTATAAATCATAGTAATTTATAAACCTTAATCAATGGAAACAATACATATAAAATATATTTAATTGGCAGCTGTATATGAAAATGTTAATTTTAATCTTATATTATTCATAATTTACTTCGTCACTATTAAAACTTTATTAGTTAGAAATTTATTAAGATTTGAAATAAAATTAACTTAATTAATTCTGTGCTTAGAAGTGTAGGATGTAACATATTGCTAATCAGGGAATCATATACATGAAATTCGACTATTTTGCTTACTTGCTCGATTTCTTTTTATTATTTTTGAGAAACCTGTTTACATATTATTTGGAAAACGAGGGAGAACATAGAACTTTGTAAACTCTTCTAAATATACAATGTGTAAATTTGTAGATGGGTAGATGGAAAAAGCAAACGTGCAATGAAGAAATGGACGTTACAAAAGTCGACAATTTCAGGGGTTGAAATTCTCGTTTTCTTTTGTAAGAATTTTTTTTTTTTTACAATAGTTGCACTATTGTGAAATACTGACTTGAGCAATAATTTATTTAAATGGCCCATTTTAAAGTTTTGACTTTAATAAAACTGAAAAACATGAATCATGAAAGGGTAAAACATGAATTGTATAAAATAGTATAGTATAAATCACAGTAATTTATAAAGATTAATAAATGGAAACAATATACATGAAATCCATTTAATTGACAGCTGTATATGAAAATATATATTTTTAATTTTATACTCTTGTGTAATATACTTCGTCAGTATTAAAATTTTAATAGTTAGAAATTTAGTGAGATTCGAAATAAATTTAATTAATTTCATGTTTAGAAATGTAGGATATTGCTAATCTTGGCATCATATACATGAAACTCGACTATTTTGCTTACTTGCTCGACTTATTACTTACTTTTTCTTATTGCTGGGAAACCTGTTTGCACATTATTTGGAAAACGAGGGAGGACATAGAACTTTGTAAGCTGTTCTAAATATACAATGTGTAAATTTGTGGATGGGTAGATAGAAAGGCAAAAGTTTCAGGGGTTGAAATACTCGTTTTACTTTGTAAGAATTTTTTTTTTACATTAGTTGCACTGATGTTTTTCTTACTGCACTTTTATGAAGTGCTGACGTAAGCAATAATTTATTTAAATGGTCCATTTAAAAGTTCTGAAGGTGTAATTAGTGTTACAAAACTGAAAAACATGAACCAAATAAAATTGTAACATGAATTGTATAAAATGAATATAACATGAAATGTAATAAATGGTAAAACATGAATTGTAATAAATGTTAAAGCATGAATTGTATAAACTACTATAGTATAAATCATAGTCTAAATATAATTTAAATATACAATGTAAGTTTGGAATGGGCAGATAGAAAAGCAAACGTGCTAATGAAGAAATGAATGTTACAAAAGTCGACAATTTCAGGGGGTTGAAATTCTTGTTTTCTTTTTGTAAAAATTTCTTTTACATTAGTTGCACTGATTATTTTTTTAGTTGGACTGTTGTGAAATGTTGACGTAAGCAATAATGGTAATTTTTAATAAAACTGAAAAACATGAATCATGAGAGGGTAAAACATGAATTGTATAAAATAATATAGTATATATCATAATAATTTATAATACTTATGTATGGAAGCAATACGCATGAAATGCATTTAATTGATAGCTGTATATGAAAATATATGTTATTTTTAATCTTATATTATTGCATAATATACTTCGTTACTATTAAATCTTTATTAGTTAAAAATTTAGTAAGATTCGAAATAATAAAATTAATTTTATTTCGGAACATGAATTGTATAAAATATTACAGATTAAATAAACATGAATTGTATAAAATACTACAGATTAAATAAACATGAAATGTATAAAATACTACAGAATAAATCGTAATAATTTATAAAGTTTAATGAATGAAAACAATACACATGAAATGCATTTAATTGGCCGCTGTATATGAAATATAAAAATTTAATAAGATTCGAAATTAAATCAATTATTTAATTTTATATTTAGATATGTAGTATATAACAGGATAAATATGTAGGATAAATCTTAGCATCATATACATAAAGCTCTGCTATTTTGCTTAAAGCTATTTTATGTGTATGAAGAAATTACTATCAAATAAAAAAATTATGATAATGGAAATTTTTATTATATTTATAAACATCGTAATTAAAAATAATTCCAACATTCTTTTTATAAACATTGCTAGTGGCAAAATTAATTTTATATTCTTTAGAATAACATAAAACGTACGCATATTTTGCTGATAGAACTGTATAAAGTCACAATGGGAAAAAGCGTTTAATATGAACATAGCAATTTTATTTTATCTAAAAACATCATTAATTTTGAGCAAATAAATATAAAGAAATAACAATAAGTAGGAATGGTATAAAAATACTATAGAATATGAATTTGAATATTATGGAATAAATAATAATAGTTTATAAAGCTTAATCAATGGAAACATTACATATAAAATCAATTAATTAATTTTATGTTTAGAAATGTATGATATAGCGTTAGCATCATATACATTAAGTTCGACAATTTTTCTTAGACCTATTTTATTTGTATGAAGAAATTACTATGAAATGAAAAATTATGATAATGAAAATTTTTATGATATTTATAAACATCGGGATTAATAATAATCGCAATATTATTTTTGTAAAAATTTTTAGTATCAACATTGGTTTTATATTCTTTTACAATAACATAAAACGTACTCATTGAAGTACTATATAAAGCCACAAAGGGGGAAAAAAACAAAAAAAAATGTTAAATATGAACATAGCAATTTTATTTTATCTAAAAACATCATTAATCCTGAGTAAATAAATATAAAGAAATAACAATAAGATATAACAAGCATTTATTTAAATTAATAAAATTAATGCTTTATTTTTTTACCATTCTAATCGCTTGTAATAAGTCCGAAATCTCTTTTAGTGTTTGTAATCTGCAATGTAAATAAGAGACTATTTTATAAAA
This sequence comes from Caerostris extrusa, assembly GCA_021605095.1. Lineage (NCBI taxonomy): Eukaryota > Metazoa > Arthropoda > Arachnida > Araneae > Araneidae > Caerostris > Caerostris extrusa. The sequence continues at coordinate 21,384 of BPLR01018561.1, forward strand.
TGTCAAAAAGGCTGCTAATAAAATGTGCGTAAAACCTTTTTATCTTTCCTTGAGTTCAATGAACTAAGACATCCTACGCCGTGTTATAGTGTTACAAAAATGCTTCTTTAAAAGTAAATATGCTTCAGTAAATACATAAAAGTGCTGTAAAAAACATTTTTTTTTTAATAAAAAGGAAGCAATTAAAAACCTGATATTATTTAATATTTTATTAGCAAATAATATTTTTTCTTTGGTAAGCTTGCACATTATATGAATTTTTCATTATCTATATTGTATTTTATTATATATATCCTGTTCACAATTTCTTAATCTTTGTGAGAAAATGGAAAATATCAAGTTTTTATTTTGCAATATTCGAATATATCTCACTATTCGAAATACATATTCGAATTTTATTTTTGTATTTATTTTGTTTTCAAATGCAGCCACCAGGGATGTTTGAGAACCGAAAATTCGAAATTCGGACTACATATTTCGAAAATTCAGTGTTACAAAATGTATTGTTTCCTTTCAAAATATTTCTTAATTCATATTCTGAAAAAGCATCTCTCATTTCCAAAATTATTTACATTGAAACAAATAACTTAAAAAATTGTAGGGAGTCATAAAATGTAACATGTTAAGATGATCATATGATGCTTTCTTTCCATTTTATGTAGTAATTCCTCTGAAAGTGTGTGAAAGAAGAAGAAATTACTAATTGTTTTATAAAAATTCGTGTTAAAATGTGACAGTTTGCCAAATTTTGACATGTAGTTGAGAAAATTTTAGTGCACCCCCATAATCACTGCTGACCCGCACTTCATTTTGAAGCCATTCCATACTGGAATGGTAAGCTATGCAGCAGATTCAACTTTTATTCAGAGGGCTTCACGGGTAGGGTGCTTCTATATTTAATCACATCGAAAATTATAGAAAAAAAGTAAGAGCATCTTAAATGTATATTTTATTTTATATCAATTTCATGCTCTGTATATCATGAATGAGTGCTTTCCTCCTTCAAACATTCTACTAAAACTCAATGAAAAACTTAACAACCAACGGATTTTGTCGTACCTATTGCTTGTATAAACATGGAAATTGTAGCTTTGCTTGCAAAATGAGCTCTGTTCAATAATCGCATCTGAATTGTTGAAGAGATCTCACTTTGCATATCCAAGACGCTGGAAATATTTTTAAAATAAAATTATTTTAATTCATGAGCATTTTTCTTTATTTTTTTTTGCTGGCAGTGTTTTTTTTTTTTTTTTTTTTTTTTAATGCAATAGATATATCCATTATATAAACACATAAAAAACAGTATATTATATTTATGTATGTAAAGTATACTTTTAAAGAAGCATATTTAGAAGTTTTTATGTTATTTGCAGCACTAAAAAACTTTTGTCACTGCAAAAACTAATGGATTTCCGTTCTTTTCAGATCATCCATAAAGAAATTGCTCCGAATTGAACTGTGTCATTATTGCCTGTAATTGAAAAGTAAGTGTCTTTTTATCTTCATTTTTAAAGGTCATTGATTTTCCATGGGGAGAAAAAAAAAAATCCCTGCTAAAAGAATGGCTCTTAAACATTTTGTTGCATGATTTATTTATATCATTGATCTTTTTCCCCTTCTTATTCTCTATTATTTAATATTAGCGTAGAAATTGTCTTGCGAGTTAGCGTTTTGCAAAGAAAAAATTATTTATTAAAACTTTGAAAGGGATGGGCGGTTATTTATTTTTATTATTTTTTTGTAGATCTTATTATTGGGTTTTTCATTGAAGATATTTTCTTATTCAGTTCCTCTCAAAGTTTTGGTATACAAAGCAAGAAAGTTATAAAAATACGAATTAGATTAAAAAAATTAAAAAGTATTTTATAAAATTATTAAATTTCTTAATTTATTTTATGTTTCTGTAAAAAATATTTTTTTAATTTAATCAATTTTATTCACCTTGTGCGTTTTTAAATAAAATCAGTACGTCTTTTTAAATTTAAAAATATTGATGTCTAGCAGCAATACGTAACTA
>BPLR01018562.1:0-47541 GCA_021605095.1 Caerostris extrusa
AAGTTGTATTATTTCGTAAAGTTTTCCTTTTATTTTCAAATGAAGAATACATTAGAATTTTTATGCCCATCAAAAATTATATTTTCTTTTTCACATTTAATGTGACGCCATAAAATGTCTTTGAAAACTTGGTTAATGATATTAAAATTACACAAAATCTTTTTTGACAATGAACTAAAAATGATAATACATCATAGTGCTATTTTTTAATGAGGATATTCTAGTTTAATTAGCACCTTATTTTCATTAATTTTCAACTGTTGTTACAAGAAGCTTTATTTTTTAAATAATTATTTTAATGAAAGTCAACAAAAATAAAAATTCGACTTATTTAAGATTTATATACGTACTTGAATTGTTGATTTTTGGGTGCACATTCTTCTTTCTTTAACAGATTTATTAGAACAAGGATGACCTTATGATAAAAATCATCACAAAACAGGGTGATTATACTATAAATAAAATTTCTTTTCTGTATAACTTGAAATGAAAATGCTATAGGTTAAAATATTATAGGTTGTTTTTTATATAAAATAATCTATAGATAGGCAAACAAGTTAATAAAGTTGCCAGAAATAGAGGCTTAACTTTCAATAATTTAATTATCTGGCAGTTTTTGATGCCATAATAAAAAAAAATCAAAATGTCGTAATCGATTGAAATGACAAAAACGAATGACTAATGAATTTTGAACGAATGAATAAATTTTGAAAGAATGAATAAATTTTAAACGAATGAATTTTTTTATTCAGGAATTTAGTACTGTCGATGACTACATTTTTTTAAGTAATTAAAAAACAAAAATTAACTAAAAACAAGATTGATCTAAGCAGATTTTCAAAAATTATATATTAATTGATATTGTTAGTTGATGTTACAAATGGAAGATTTTCTGTAATATTTTTATATAAATGCCTAATTTGATTAAAAGTACGATCAGCATGATTTAAAATGATTTTAAAATTTCTATTTTATGCATTACACATTAAACCGAATATGTCCTAATAATCCCCTTTCTGCCTTTATCTATCCTTCTTTATTCTTCGTATGATTTATGAAAAAGACATGTTGATGGAATATTTCATAAATTTATTGTTATTTTTCTAAACATTAATTGAAAATTCATATCAGGTACAATAGAATAAGTACTGTAAGAAAAGCAATGAACCACCAATTATAGAGTTATTTGAAACTAAATCGGTAAAGGTAATGCATATACTATATATAAAAAGAAATTCTCAAAATTCAGAGAAATTGAATAACTTATTCAGAGATATAGATACAAATAGCGAATCAATCAAAGTGTTGGCGCCCATTTTGCAGTTATGCAAGCTGTTATCCTGCGTAGAATTGATTCGTAGAATTTTCGGATATTTCCTGCTAGATTTCTCGCTGAACTCTATTGTTGAATTAAATCGGCGAGATACTGACGCGGTCGGAAGCATCTGTATATCAATACTCAAATGTCCCTCCTAGAAGATCATGGATGATAATCGAAGAGGCCCTGCTATTAAATAAATTGGTACTTCACCCATAACTCTCCCGATTAACTGGCTGTTTGGTAGACGGCTGTTAGCTTTGTGCAGTAGTTCTCAATGTGTGCTCTAGAAGATTTCGGATGTGCTCTATGTTATTCTATTGAAATATATATCCGGATATAAAACATATATAGTTACTCTTTTTCTTGTCAATTTACATGTTCAAAGACAGCTGTAATGTGGAAAAGCATGTTACTAGGAGTGGTAACGTCATTGGTTGACTAGGTTGAAGGGTTGGCAACTTTGGAGGCTGTACGCGTCTATGTGATTTTCAATGTTAAAATTTCACTGCAGCCTGTGAAACCCCACCGTTCTGTTAGTAGTACTCTGTGGCCATTATCTAAAGAAGAACTAGTAGTTATGCCCAATGCTCGTTGAATGAAGATTAAACATAAAGAATTGTCTCTAGAAACATTTTGTATTCATATAAAAAGGAGAATGCATGCCATCGGAAATAAGCTTTGAAAATCTTACTACAATTTTCAATAGATTTATGTGAATTAAGATTTCTTACCCTCACCAGAATTAAATGTAAAAAAAGAGAGAAATCTTCAATGATGATGTTGAAAATTGACACAGGAGAGGAATATGCCCAAACATTGAAGAAATCTTTGGGACATTTCAGACTCATGTTTATCATAAGTACGAGAATAAATAAACTTGGAGTGCATTTCATTCTATTTTTATCGCATTATTTTTGTCTGTAATATTCGACTTAATTATTGTAACATATTTCTCAAAAATTGTGTGCAGTGAGCCTACAATTATTTGTAGAATTTTAAATACGCTCCGATTTCAAAAGTTTGAGAACCTTTGGCTTAGAGTCTCACCACTGTCCCTGACTTCTCCAAACATATCTTCGCTTACCATTGGCACTGATTTCGGGCGAGACTCGTTACAGAAACGAAGTGTGCTTATGTTAATGAGATTTCAGGTTGAGCTAGTCTCGCACCGTTGTAAATATGCTTTATATGTGCACAGATGAGAGGTAGTCGGTGCAATGATCATTCTCTACGTGGTTCTTGCATTCAATGGTTCTCCCATGTTTCACATAAGCTTGTAGATGTGCCCAGATGAGAGATAGTTAGTACAATGAGCTATTTTCTACATAGTTCTTGCATTCAATGATGCTTAGGTTTCACATAATCTTGTAGATGTGATGAGAGGTGAGCAATGAGCTATTCTTAATACAATGAGCCGTTCTCTTGTAGATGTGCACGAGGTAGTCTTCTTGCATCCAATGGGCTCATTCAGTTTCACATTTTCACATAATGCTTGTAGATGTGCCCAGATGAAGGTAGTCAGTACAATAAGCTATTCTCTACGTGGTTCTTGCATTCAATGGTGCTCAGTTTCCCATGTTTCACAAAATCTTGTAGATGTGCACAGATGAGAGGTAGTCTGTACAATGAGCTATTCTCTACGTGGTTCTTGCATTCAATGGTACAAAGGTTTCACATTGGATCAAAATAATCATTCTAATGATCAAATCATTTTAAATGCATCTTACCAGATCGTCTATTAAATGCAGCGACGCTGGCTGTAGATATTTGCTTCTAATGAAAATATATTTTTTAAAGAATAAAAAACTTTTATAATTAAAAAACAATCTCTAGATTTATCTCGAATAATAAATTTTAACTCAGTTGAAAATTTTATTTTTCGTAACGATAATTATGAAATTTTATTCGAAATGGCCCTTTCGTGTGACATAAACATGAACCAATTTCTTTTTATAATGGCCTTCATAATGATATGGAAGATATCCTGATGACATAATGTATCCATTTCAGTGAAATACAACCTTATAAAGGTTGAACTGTTGTTCACTACAATTGCTAGCAGTTCACAGGATTTGAACAGAAAGAGAAGGGAACGAACAGTTCGCAGGTTTTGAACTAGACGGAAGGATTTACGTGTTTTATACCCTTCGTCAAATCCAAGGTCTTTCCAATTCACATATCCCCCCTACCGGTATTATCCAATTCTGCAACCTATATACCGGGCACCCCAGTACCATTGACTACTTTAACGTTTGGTTTGATTTGTTGTTCGGTTTCGAATTTCAATTTGGTTTGGATTGTCACTCTACGGTCATTTTTTTTTGCACACTTTGTGCTAATTAGACTGGGACCTTCAGTTTAACGTGGATTCCAAACCACTAACAAATCCATACTACCGCTAGGATTTTAACCTGAAGGTTGTAATACCAATGGCCTGAGCACTAGCCAATTGGCCATCAGGGCGCATTTCAATTTGGAGTAGAATGCACTCCAGTTCACAGCTCAATAATGGTTTGCTGTCGGATTTTGTGCAGGTTAGTGAATTAGCCCAATTCACTAACCTGCGCATTTACTTATCTTCTCATACAGATGATATGCCAGATGCTATGTTGAAATACCGGTGATAATCAAATAAAATATAAAGTGCAAAATCTTTTCGATACACGATAGTGTATTAACCAAACAATTTCAACCTAAAATGCAACTGTAAATTACTCATTTTATTTTAGCCCATGACCCCTTTTTCCACGTTGGTACATCCTTCAAACATCCCCTTCTCCAACTAAGTGGCATCCAACAGAACTCCCAATATCGTTCCATAACTGTCCGTGCTCACATATCTGGAAATTCGGGCTGCGATAAAAGGTGTTCATTGTTCGGGGGCCGCTTTATCCGTGGGGTGCATTCAGGCCCCACTGGCCTGATACAAGGCCCTCTTCTTATCGCCTGACAGTTAATGCGGGAATACATTTATAAGAGGTTCTGCTTCACTTAACTCCGTTTTGGTGTTTGCTGATGGACTGAGCGGGGAGGGGGTTTTATGTGGGAGCGGGGAGGGGGTCTTATTTCGTTCTTGAAGGGTGGTTCGATGCATGGTGCACTAAAATTTGAGTTATCAGATTTTCGATTTATAGGAGTCGTCTGATGTTCATTAATTTAGTTGGGATTTAGTGGCGCTTTGTGCTGTTCTTCCATTTCATTTATGTGCGGGACAGCATTGATATTCATTGCATTTTGTTTTTATAACTACTTGGATCTTAATTAAAAAATTGAAATTATAAAATTTTCGATAACTTTTGTTTCTGTACGATATTAATATCAAAAATCAAAAAGTTTGCTTGATTAAAAGAATAATTTCATCATAATTTTGGGATTTAAAAATCTTGATCTTAAGAAGTGCGTCTTTGCAGCTTAAAAGGAAAAGTTATAAGTTGAACACAGTGATCAGTCAAGCCAATTTTGAAAATTACTAGAATTTAAAAAAACTTAATCGAAATTATACCACATGTATATATTTATTGTTTTATGGAGAATTACATTTTAATGACAAATAGAAAAATACATTTCAATACCAAAAAGGATTCTTTAGCAATCATTTTATCCTTTTCTTCATAGATAATCCATCACAACTTCTCCACGAAAGATTAGGGTCATCTTCAGCAAAAGCACTGAATCGAAATCATATCACATATCTACATTTATTGTTTAATGGAAAATTACATTTTAATGACAAATGGATAAATACATTTCAATACCAAAAAGGATTCTTTAGCAATCATTTTATCCTTTTCTTCATAGATAGATTTCTAGACGACTAGACTTCTCCCACGAAAGACTTCATCTTCAGCAACCCAAATCTCTGGCAAAACCACAAAAATATGAAGAAAACTCTGCCATACCTCATTCATACTCACACCAATGCCTCCTGAAGAAGCAGGCTAGAAATACAATCCCTGAATGGAATAGAGGAATTTTTTCCGAAGATCCTTTCACAAGGAGATTATGGAACATGTTTGAGTGAGGGGCATAAATCTCCGTCACTTCACTTCGCTCTCTTGAGTGTAAGAGAATTCTGAGCCCTAGTTATGACGTCACGGGGTTGATGAATGACGTGTCGTGACGTGCCTCGGTTCCGAATTCTTGGGGGAATGATGGACCGGTGGGTATTAAAGTTCTGTCAAGGGGCAGTTATCACACGCTTGGAATGCGAAGGATTTAGAGAAGAGGGGGAAGCGTACTTATCTTAAGAAGACGAAAAGTATGCAGCAAGTGTGTAGTTATTCGGCTTCTTCGATTATAGGTCACTGGAGGGTCATGAATCAAAATTGTTGTTGGAAGACAAAGATGTAAGTGTTTAAACACTTTGGGATAGTTTCAAACAATTGTTTTGAATGATTTAGACAGCATTACTTTTTATAAATTATTTGATTTTGCAGGTTTCTTTGCAATGTTTTGAAAACAGAGTTGGAAATGCACGTTAAGTTATTATGTATTTTTAAGTTAGTAATTCAATATTAATCATACTACTGTGTCCAAAAAGTAAGACCAGTTTTCAATTTAAATTTCACGGGCATATGGTATTTCAAATTTTTTTTTCTTTTTTAGCTGTGGGCACTGTCCTTGACATCTGTGTAAAATTTTGCGTCAAAATATTCATTAGTGCTCGAGTTACGCTTGGTTTTATGATATGCTGAAACTGATTCCGGCAATTTTTGAAATATCTCTTCAATGGACTCAAAACGTTGTCCCCGGAGTTGTCTTTTGAGTTTATGGAATAGCCAGAAGTAGCACGATGCTAAATCAGGTGAATACGGTGGTTGTGGAACGATATGGATTTCATGTTTGTCGAAAAAGTCATGAAGAATCAATGCAGTGTGAGCTGGTGCATTCAGTGTTTTCGGTATCAATCGAGATGTGATGCGTTTGAGGCCCAAAACATTTTTTAAAATGAAATTTTGAAATTAAAACATCATCAACAAGGTCTCTAATTGTAAATCGATAGTTTGCAAGCACCAAATCTTTAATTTTTTGGCCTTGAACTATGTCGGTTGAGGTTGGTGGTCGGCCAGAGGGCTCCCATCATCTTCAATGCGTTCTCTGCCTTCTTTGAACTGTTTTTACCACTTGTAAACATTTCTTTGCGATATAGGAATGCTCACCGAAGGCCTTCTGCAACATTCTATACGTTTCAGCAAACAAAATTTAATGCAAGTTCTTGCTCAATTAATTCAGACATTTCAAAATCGTTGGAATGACTTAAATGATTACCTATTGAAAATGGCATCTATCAAAGATCTGTAGGAGGGGGCACATACAATAATCTTTCTAGCATACAGGCCTTAGTATAAAAACATTTTTGCACTGCAGTTGCAGATATTCTTACCCACTCTTCAACAAAATGATCTACAATGATATGAAGCACAGAAATCATTCAGAACCGCACCCTTCTCCAAATTAAAAGAGTCAAAAAAGGATCTTCAGAAGCGTGCAAATTGTGATCAATATGGAACAGGCCATGGAACGGGTTTTCCATATTTGCCTTTGGACTCTATTGTTAGAAACAATAAGTCATCTAATAGCGTCCTTTGCGATATATTCTTTCTGTCTGCTATTTTAATGAATCAAGTAAAATACTTCTTGTTATCAAAAAAAATTGAAATTCAAGAAACATTTACTGGAAATACAGAAATTTTAAAGTGTGAAACCCACAGAAAAAGGAATGAAATCTTACTTCCACATGAAAACTTCATGAACAATTTTATAACATGAGCAAACTTACTTCTACAATTTTACCGCTTCGTAATCCACATGAAATCTTTAGTATATAAGTAATTAATTCTTCTTGTGAAGGATAAAATTATTTTATTTTATTAACGATATTCATTATAAATATTATCTTTCATTAATGCTACTTATTACTTCATATAAACTATATTTGTAACTTTTATCAAATATCCTTTTAATACTTGTCAAGAATTAGGTAACAGCTCAACTTTTGGGGTTAATCTTTTTTAATATTAATATAATTTCTTACTGGTTATGCATGACTTATAATTTGCATTAAGTACTTTTAAGTTTTTTCACCAAAACACTATGTGAGCTGGCATTAATAAATTACATTGTTATTCTTATTAAATGCGTATTATATATATGGAACTCATGTAGATTTACTCTTATTAATTTATTACTTTTCCAATTAGCATTTTGAAAAATACAAACCTAAACTAAAATTTTCCTAAATCACAAAGAAAGTTAATATCCTTACAATCATTGCTATAATTTCATTTTTATATAAAAAAAAACCCCAACAATTAGCTGTTTAAAGTTACATATTATTGTTATATTTATTTACAGACTGTATTTGTATGTAGGAATTAATCATGTTAAAAAAACACTTATTCTAAAATTGTTAATTTTATATTCAAAAATAAAGTTATTTTTAACATTTGAAAATAATATTAATGGAATATTAATAGTTAAATATGTAATTATATGTTAAAGATTTCATAGCATAATATTTTAATGTTAAAGTATTTAGTTTTTCTAAATATTAGATGTAATGTGTGTTTTAACGCATATATTAGTCTAAAATGTATTAAAAATTACTTATAACATGCTTATTCACGAAAATAGAAGGTATCAATATTGTTATATGCCGTACATAATTCATTCATTTTTTCTAAAGAGTATGTAGTAAATAAGCATAATTTCTCAATATTTATTTTCAAAATACAAAAACAAAAATCTGATATTATGGTTGTCTTCGAATTTCATTCATCATAACATACAAATCTAGAGCAAATTAATAAACACAAGCATTTCTCCAAAACGCTCTGAACATTTTTTAGATATAAGTATCTACCTTATTAATTCTCGAGGCACAAAAATATCCATACAACTAGCACCATCCTAGAATTTTAAACAGAAAAACATCATTCTATCTCTAATTCCCCTCACAGCCCAGCATTAGAAATCAACACCTCTGTCTTCTAATTAGATTCGAAATGTCACTGCGCCCAGCACCAGATAAATTAAATAAAGCTAAACATACCATGCCAGCGAGGAGACATCGGCCATCATTAAACCCTCTAATGAATATTTAAGCTCACTAACTATGTAGTAAGTCAATCCTTTTTTGCACCAGTGAATTTCTACGTATTGAAAAAAAGTGGTAAACGCACACCATCTTGAAACTTGTAATCAACCGAAGTTATAAATGATTCCAGATTGGTATGTGCAAACATCTGCATATTTGTAAGAAGCCAGGGTGTCGCCTGCAGTTGTCTCCAGAAGAAGTGTCGGAAATTAGAGGGTTGGTTAAAAAAGTGATGGTTCGTAATGATAAGGCACCACTGACTGTTACGTGTTGTGAGTCTCGTGGGTAAATATAATGCTATTATCTGGAATTGAAAGTGACACCTTTTTTTTTTTTTCTTTTTGGTTTCCGTGTTGCCGAACCGAAAGAGTGACTGGGAACATTCATGTATTCTTAAAGAAAAAAAAGAAGATAAATGACGGTTTTTTTTTTTTTTTTTTTTTTTTTTTTTTTTGGTGAAAGTGCTAATGTTGAGATGTTGAGTTATTGTATAATGTGTATGAAAATAGTATTTATTTATTGGTGGACAGTATTTAAAAAATTACATGTCAGAGGGAATTGTTTTTTGGTAGCGAACAATTTTGATGTTGTGAATCTTTTTTCATGATGCTTGAATGTGAATTATTATTCATTTTGTCAAAAAAAAAAAAAAAAATACAACTAATCTGTCAAAATTTTATCATATTTTTATTCCTTCTAACATATAGGATGCGACGATAAGTGAGCATATATTATTTAGAAATGTATTAAAAATTACTTATAACACGTTTATTCAAAAATAGAAGATTTCAACATTGCTATATGCCATACATAATTCCTTGATTTAAAGGATAATTATATATAATATATGTGTTTTGTATAACTGTATTACGTGAAACGTATATATATATATATATATATATATATATAATATACATTACATAATTCCTTAAGATTTTAAAGAGTATGTAATAAATTTTACTTTTAATGTGAATTAATCATAATTTATCATTATTTCTTTACAAAATACCTAAAGAAAATTCTGATCTAATGGTTCTCTTCGAAGTTCTTCGTCATCTCATACAAATCTAGAGCAAATTAATAAACAGAAGCATTTCTCCAAAACGCTCTGAACATTTTTTAGATATAAGTATCTACCTTATTAATTCTCGAGGCACGAAAAATATCCATACAACTAACACCATCCTAGAATTTTAAGCAGAAAAGCATCATTCTATCTCTAATTCACCTCACAGCCCAGCATTAGAAATCAACACCTCAGTTCTCTAATTAGATTCGAAATGTTACTGCGCCCAGCACCAGAGAAATTAAATAAAGCTAAACATATCATGCCAGCGAGGAGTCATCGGCCATCATTAAACCCTCTAATGAATATTTAAGCTCACTAACTATGTAGTAAGTCAATCTTTTTTTTTTTGCACCAGTGAATTTCTACGTATCGAAAAAAAATGGTAAACACACAAGATCTTGAAACTTGTAATCAACCGAAGTTATAAATGATTCCAGATTGGTATGTGCAAACATCTGCATCTTTGTAAGAAGCCAGCGTGTCGCCTGCAGTTGTCTCCAGAAGAAGTGTCGGAAATTAGAGGGTTGGTTAAAAGTGATGGTTCGTAATGATAAGGCACGACTGACTGCTACGTGTTGTGAGGCTCGTGGGTAAATATAATGTTATTATCTGGAATTGAAAGTGACACCCTTTTTTTTTTTTTTTTTTGGCTTCCAAGTTGCCGAACCGAAAGAGTGACTGGGACACTCATGTATGCTTAAAAGAAAAAAAAAAAAAAAAGATAAATGATGTTTTTTTTTGTTGTTGTTCTTTGGTGAAAGTGCTAATGTTGAAATGTTGAGTTATTGTATAATGTGTAAGAAACAGCATTTATTTTTTAGTGTGCAAATATTTAAAAATTATATATTCGAGGGAATTGTTTTTTTGTAGGGGAAAATTTTGATGGTATCTTTTTGATAATGCTTGGTTGGGATTTATTATTCATTTTATTAAAAAATACAACTAATCCATCAAAATTATATCATGCTTTTTTTATTCCTTCTAGCATATAGGATACGAAGATAAGTGCATACTCTCATATATATATATATATATATATATATATATATATATATATATGTATATTTATATATTATTGTATTATTGTTTATTATTATTGTTATTTTTACTGCTGTTATTTTCACGCCACAACGTGAAATATTCACTGCCACTATTAGTCGAGTAAAGAAAAAGGTAGAAAAATTACAACACTAATTTCAATTCATTTTTCATACAAAAACTAATAGTCTTTTCTATTTCTCTGATTTTTCTATCGGTTATTTCTTAAAAATAAATTCAGATTCTAATAGATTATAAATTTTAAAAATTATTGGCAATTCTTTGGAAAAATTATTGCGTTATTTGATCGATTTAAATGCTTTTTATTTTTTCAAATTTTTTCAATTCTGCACAGGTATTATTTTAACAAAAATTTACCAGAACTAAAATTTTATTTTCTGTATCTGATAACCTTGATCCCTATCTATTTGTATCAAACATAATTTATTCATTTTATATGTGTTTCAATGATTTGGGATGCAATGTAGACCTACCTGCTAGTGGTGACCCTGAACGTTCTATATCGCTAAGTGGTTTACAGTTTTCGGTATGATCGTCTGGTTGGCCTGCGTGTATTGCAATGGAATGGCATGTATTGCAATAAAAGAATGATCTAATGGACATCTACATCGCATTACGGATTTTCGAGCCACCCAACTGCCCTCTTTGTTATTTAGCAGATCAAATGAACCGAGTTCATCTCCACCGTTGCTTTGCACTTCATGGCGAATCCGAGAAGGCGAGATACTGCCAAGCTAGAAAACTCTTAAGGCAATAACTTCAGTGAGCTTTGTTGAATTCTTTTGTATGCATTTTCTGTTTCTTTCTTATTCTGTATTTTTCCAATTTTTGTATTGCCTTTACAATGGAACTAAAAAAAGTTTTTTGGATGTTTTTTTTTATTCAAGCCGAGAAGATTTTATGCATAATTTGTTTTTTAATACTTCTATATCTGATAATAATATCGAATCCAAAAATTATAATGCTAAATATTGCCATTTTGTATTATTTCATTCCAACTTGTAAAAAGTTTTTGCCCCTATATTTTAGAAAATTTTAGTTTATTGTAGTTGAACATGTGAAATATCTTATTTAATTATTAGCTATGTAACAAATAAGGGATTAATGTAACAATGAATAATATGTGATCTGAAATTGTTTATAATATTTTATTTCTATGAAGTTTAAATTCGTATATCCATATCAGCCCTTTCTAAGTTCCATTTTACACATGATCGCTAAAAGGGATATAAAATATACTTTTAAAAGAAGGCTATTTAATGTTACTCTTACTACGAAATGTTACATTTTACACATAATTTATAACAAAAAAAAAAAAGGATTTCTTAAAAAAATATTCATACACTCAGTGCTATAAAAATCAAGAAGGAATTAACGGTTGAAAGTTCATTTGTGTTTCTTTTTAATATTGATATATGTAAATGATTACAAAATGAATGCAAAATTATTATAATTTGTTAAATTTCCAAAGTGAAAGAATCTCCTTTTGATCTGTCTCTAGTTTGAATACACTATTCAATCCGGTTGAATCTGAATATTGAAATATTCAGGTTCTTATGGTTATCTGCGACATCTTACTGCGGTAACTGTTTCTCTAATTCAAACAAACTCTACCGTTACCAAATTGTCTATCCAGGTTGTCCCACAAATTTTCTATCGGTTACAAATTTGTGGATCAAGCGAGCAATAAAGTGAGTCATTATTTAGATGGCAGTACTGTAACACCCCTTCTGGGGAAGATCGAGCATTATTATGCTGTAATATTTCTCCTAGAGGCAACACGTGGTTCAAGGATGTCATAAGCATAAAGTTGGTGTTTCGTGGTATCGCTGATCGAAGATCGAATGTAGTACGTAGCAAAACTTTAAATTAGTTATGTGATCAAAGGATAGTTAGCAACGCATATAGGTAACACTGAAGCATTCCTTATAGGGTCCCTACGATTGTTGTACTGAATCGTGATTCATCTCTAAGATTACCTATTTCCAATTGATCACAGTCTAATCCATACTAAACGATACAACAATGAGGAACTACCAGGAGTGGTACACGTAACGTCATAACGATAGCAAATGATTGTCAGTCAGTGTCTCACAATGGAACTGAAAAAAATACACGAACTAGTACAGGTCATACACGTACAGGTGCATGCACGCACTTGTCGTACAATGATGCATTTCGCTTTGAAAACTCATTTCCGGTTAATGATTCGGTTCTGTTTGGGTTATTAGTCATCCGAGATCATCCGTGAACTCACTCGTCCTCGTCATCTTGTTCATCACAGTCCAATCCACACCACTCTAAAAATATACGACGACGAGGCATGTAATGGCGTCGCGATAGTAAATGATTGTCAGTATGCGCATCGCAATTGAACTGAAGGAAGAAACACGAACAGTACAATTCATACGCAGTGGGGGATGCCTGACAATGATACATTCCACTGCGGGCGAGCATTTTTGTTGATGAAGTGGTTATCTAATTAGTAATTTCTTTTTCTTTACTAATGAAGTGGTTTTCTTCATTAGTAAACATTTAAGTGTGCCATGTTCTTCTGTCTTCTGCTGGTCCCAATAATTTCGTACTATATTGACAGAATGGAAGGCAACTCGTCGAGTTGATAAACCAACTTCTAGCATATCAGTGATTCAAACTCCTCAAGCTATACGGATTATCTGCTTACATTTGTTTCGACTGTGGTTTAAGGGTATCATTGATGATGTCCTGCTACAGCAAATAAATTCTATAGAAATTACTTCAGAGCAACTGTGTATGGGCTAGACCAGCAAATCGGAAGAGCCAAAAATGGAACAAAACAAAGTTTTTAAAGAGGCACAATTTTTTTTTTTTTAACAGGTGGGCCATAGGCTGACACATAGATGGGTATTAAATCCATATGAATTAATACTTCAAAAGACACGTGTATAAATTTTATCATTTGCATATGTGATGTTTTGATTTTTACAAACTTCCTTGCTAAGTTTCAGTAGTAGTACTTTATTTCTTTGAGCGCGGTGAAAAGCGAGTACAAGTGACTGAGAGATATAATCGGTGCCTAATCCTCGTTAATCGATTCAGTAGATTTTTAAATGCTTTTTTTTTTTATAAAATAAATATTTCTCGCGAGCCGCAGGAAATATTAGTTAGTTATTTGCATATCGTAGAGGTCTTCCTGATGAACTACTTTTTATGGCAATGAATGTATATGAACAACCTGTTGAAATAATTATTGATAGACATTGATCAAATCGAAGGACATTATACTTTCTAAAAATACTATATATATAAATATATATAACCATAAAAAATTATTTTTCAAAGAAAAAAATTGTAATTTTATAAAATTTCAATGTATAATTAAAATGTTAAAAAATGAAAAGTGTATGAATATTATTTAATGCTTTAAAGGGGTTGTACTTTCATTTGCCAACAGGTTTGAAAAGAAAAGATTGTCAATTATTAATGATAAATTGCAATATTCAAGTAATAAAAAAAATAAACCTAAAATGTAGCAATGATAAAAGAAAATGGCAAAATTCATTTACTGCTCTCACATTATCATAGATATCAAAACCAAATCGACTGACATTGTAGCGTTTATGACGAAACTATAAATCAAGAGCTATAACTAAAAGTGCTTAGATAGAGCTAAACTAGTAGCTATTTAGTCTTAACAATACGATGAATAATTCATTCTCACTGCCTAAAACTACTTTCTGATAAAAGGAAATCAAAACTTGCTACTCAATCACAGAAATTTATCTTCCTTCCGATAGGCATTTGCTCACAAAAGAGCAGCATTATCTTTGTTTTTGCTGGATGATTTATATACAATTTACTTGCTCATTAAAAAATTTTTTATCTACAAGCTACAATATATCATATTGAGCAACTTACATCAACAAAATACAAATGCATTGACCTCTTTCTCAAAGTATCAGAAATATCAAATCAAAAAAACATGCAGGCACTTCTTTTACGAGAAGAAATAAGATCATAAAAAGAAAGTATCCAACTTCGTCGAAGTTCGGTATTATTATTATGGAGCAGTATCAAGCAGTTATCACTAAAAATAAACTCAGATTTGACCATTATCAATTCGTACCACGTTTACGTAAGAGAAAGGATAGATTGTGACATGTACTTCTCGATGGCAGAGATTAGAGAAGGGATATAAAAACTCTTTCTGGAATAAGTCTTTTAAATAGCGTGATATATCAGAAGTATCTTGTGGCTCGTAAAAATGGTGCAAGGATTCTAGTGCCAGTGCCATTAATAACACGTTACGACAATCTTTACTTTTAGGTTGATTTTTTTTTTAGAATGAAATGTAATTTGAAATGGCAACTGAGTAGAAGATATTGTTTGGAGTTATTATTTATAGTTGAAGTTTTTCTTTCTCAATTCGAACATGTTATATTCTTTGAAGTAGATGTTGGTGTGTGAAAATGGAATATATTAACTATATAATTTTGTACAATTAAAATATGTTAACAATATAATTTTGTACAACTGAATATGTTGATATTTTATTGTTTAATAAATTATTGATTTTACTTTAAAAGTATTTATCTCATTTAAATTATATATGTTTAAATTTTTTATTTAATTTCATTAAAATCGATTTATGTACATTTATTTTTCGTTTTATGATATGCTTTCGGTCAGTGAGTCGAATTCATTAAAAGTTTTTATTTGTTTGAGTTTATACAAAATTGTAATTACGAATTGTATGTTATACGGATTATTTTTTTTTGTTAAATTATACGAATTGTATGTTATACGAATTTATGTTATTCTTAAATTATACAAATTGTATGTTTATACGAAATTGTAATTACGAATTGTATGTTTTACGAAATTTTAATTACGAATTTATACGAAATTGTAATTACGAATTGCATGTTTATACGAAATTTGTAATTACGAATTGTATGTTATACGAATTATTATTGTTAAATTATACGAAATGCACATTTATACAAAGTTTTAAATCCAATGAAGTTATACTTTTTGTTTTCCATATTTTCTAAATAATATTAATGTTGTCCAATTTCATTTTAATTGATTTAGAAAGGAATACGCAAGAATATAATTTT
This sequence comes from Caerostris extrusa, assembly GCA_021605095.1. NCBI lineage: Eukaryota > Metazoa > Arthropoda > Arachnida > Araneae > Araneidae > Caerostris > Caerostris extrusa. The sequence goes on from BPLR01018562.1 coordinate 15,645, forward strand.
TTAAATTAATAAAAAAAATGCCTTCTATTCTTGATTGAATTAAATTCCTGATTTTCTGAATTTATTTTTAGGAATAAAATGCAATTTTGTGTATTTGGGATTATCCTTTAAACATGTCTAAATTGAAAATAAACTTTGTGTAATATAATAAAAAAATCTAATAATTAAATATTTCAAGCCTTTTAGCGAATGTTACGAAAAAGCTGGATCACCAAAATGAGCTTGAATAGATTTTAATAATATGTATAGGTGGAAACACAATATTAGCTAAAAACATGCTTTAAAGTTTTTGTTGTGAAAGTATGAAATACAAAACATAACTATAATGTAATATGACTTTCTATATGGATACATTTCTAATTTTCTTCATTGAGCAACAGTCCCATGGTGGGCCAAGGTTGTCTGCCTACTACATTTTGCGAGACAGGAGAACGTATATAATTACAAAAATTTAAATAAAATAGTAAAATGGCAATAAATGAGATATTAAGTAAATATCAATCATTTTATTATAATTTAAAAACTAATACTGGCTATAAGGCCATCGTAATTCATTAATGATTTTTCAAATGTATAACATAAATCATTCACAAAAAGTTAATTTAACATTAAAGTGGCATTATATGCATTTAAATTCCATTAAAAAGAGTATAATAAATATTCATACATTCTAAATTGAAATTCCTAAGTGTGTTTCAGTTCTTTGCAAGCATTAGAAACACAAACATATAAATTAAAAATCAATTCCTACGCTCTGAACACTCCCACAAAGTTATTGAATTGAAATCACTTATCATTTTATTCCAATATATCTGCCTGACTCATCATTCTTCCCACTCTCCAAACTTCTCTCTTTTGACTTCTTCCCTTTTGGGATTCAAATGCATCGAGTTATTCTTGCCCATCCTGTAATCTAAATTCATTGATGAGGATGAGTGAAAAATCGATTGTAAATGCATTCTTAATCTTCTTGACAACAGTTCGCTCGATGTCTGACCACTCCTCGAAAGACATTCCCATTTAAATTCCGAACAGACACAGTCACAGTTAGCGGCTGCTTTCCTACCAAACCAATCACTTCATGTCTTGTCCATTAAACCAAAACATTCTACTTGTTAAAAGAAGGAAAAAAATATTTTGTAAAAGTTCCCATCAGTGAACAGGATGTTGCCCTGGTACGAAGTTTGAAAAGGGACCAAGAAATTAGAAACTAACAAATAAAACTGAGATTTTAAAACGTACGCATAAGTGCAAGCTCACTTTCAAATTACTAAAAATGATGCAAAAATAAACCGGATTGTTCAAAAATAAAAACTTTGTACATTTTGATATACACTCATGTCCATAAATTAAGGATAATGAAGTTCAGGCAAAGAAAGAGACAGAAGCAAAACAAATTTGACTTATTTGTAAAGTCTATTTATTAAACAAAAGGTAAAGAGCAAAAAAATATGTTTGACATAATTAATAGAAATTGGGATTTTTACCCTGGAGCAAATTTCAAAAAAGAACCTATTTACAAAAAACAGTATAACATGGTTAGTATGATGGTTTAGGCAGTATGTCTCCCCGGACGATGCAATACATTTACAACGCCTAGGCATGCTGAGTATCAAATTATCAATCTGATCTTGGAATATATACACCACTCATCAAGCAATGCCCTCGAGTTCAGTTGACAGGTGGGAGGGTTTGCAATTCGTCGGCCAAGCATATCCCACACATGCTCTATTGGATTCAAGTCCGGTGAGTATGCTGGCCAATCCATTGATGACTCAATTGAAGGCATTCGTCTACAATGTTTCTTGAGGACGGGCGTTGTCATCCATAAACAGAAAATTAGCACCCATGGCGCCCCGAAATAAACGTACATGTTGTTCCAGAATGACATCCCGATAGATGTGGCCTGTCATCGTTACACTCTGAACATGCAGGTCAGTTCTGGAATGTTCCTCCCAAACGAGCCATCCTGCATCACCGTAACGGTGTCATTCAATGGTGTTCTCTTTGGTAACGGGTGACCTTATGAAAGTCCGGCGAGAATCAGACTGCAAACTAAACCTGGACTCGTCGGAAAACATCACACAAGACCACTGTTGCGGTGTCCACAATGCATGCTCTTATAATCGCAGGCGAAAGTTGTGAAACACATCTGACAGGCCTAAATCCTGCCCTAAGAGTCTGTACACGGTCTTCTGCCTGAAACTGTCGTACCGGTAGCTGAAGAGAGCTGACGAGATAATGCTCCGTCTGTTTCTTTTGGCAGTAACTAACCGGCGTTGTAATCGTTCAATTCGGGGGCGAAAAATCTTACATTACCATCATCTTGGAATCGTTGCCAAAAGATGACACTTGGGCGATTCCAAGTTCCTTGGATACTTCCAGCTGGGTACGTCCACATTCCAGTCGTCCGATGAATTCTACCACGTAAAAATCATCCAAATGCTTCCTTTGTGCCATAACTACATTTATTGCACTGGAAGGCTTTTAAAACATTAATTTTAACATTGTGACGTAATGCCATCATAATTTGCATATTCTTCTTCAAGATGTGTGATAATCCAGGTGAAATCAGAGTTCCATTTCTGTGTGACTTGAATTATCCTTAATTTATGGACATGATTGTACTTCACAAAAAGATTCAGGAATTTCAAGTTGGTAATTGAGTTAAATAAATATTGATGAATGATGAGAATATAGTAAATAAAAAATTGTGACTCATTTAAAATTCTGCTGGTCTTGAACTTTATTTATGTTTTAATAATATCATTATTAACTTCTGTTTCATCAATTATTTGTGGTTGTTGTGTATTTGAAGTTTGTAACCTTACCAAGAAATGAGAAACTAACAAATAAAAATACGATTTTAAAATGTGCTTATAAATCCTTGCTTTAGAACTTTAAAATCCCTAAATAATGCAAAAATTAACCAGATAGTTCAAAATTTCCATTAAAAAACTTTATAACATTTTGATGAATTTCGCAAAAAGTGAACATTAAGATATTTCAAGTTGGTAGTTGAATTAACTAGATATTGATGGAATGGTGAAAATATAGTAAGTAAAAAATTGTGACTCTTTTAAAATTCTGCTGATGTTGATTTATGTTTAGTAATATCATGATTAACTTCTGCTTCATCAATTGTTTGTGGTTATTGGGTATTTGTACATTTCTGTAGCTACTACACCTAGTTTTAAATGGATTTAACGATTTTGGACACTATAAAAGTACTTATACTTTCGCTACTCAATTCCGACTAAAGAAAGAAAAGACCGTGTTTACATATGAAAAGTCAAATTAGTGAGAGGATTTCAGTTTTTATGTATATTTGGATGGCAGGTTCCTATACTTATGCAATCATGCTCTATCTGAAGGATTCATTATTTTTTTGCATCTAGTACATTACGAAAAAGTGAAAGACAATTACCATCAGCATTCTTTTCTTTTAACGTGATATACTTAAACTCTATCAAAACACAAGCCACATTACATGGGATAACTACAAAGTACGAACGTTGCTAAATCAGACGCTAACAATATAACTATCAAAATACCAATAAATATAATAAATTTAAAAAATTAAAAACAGATAGATCCTAATTCTTCAACTAGCTTACAGCTTCTGTTTAAAAAAAAACAAAATATTATACCATGTTTATTTTGAAAGACCAGACCTATTATTGCCATGATTTGAATTTTAGACCTTAAATGTCCAACACAGAACTATCATGCAGCAGAATTTGTCAAACTCCAGCGTTTCAACTTTGGAAGTTGTTAAATCTACTTCATTCTTATATCCATCTTCCAAACGATAGGGTTGGTTATTTATATATATAAATTAAGACGAACATGCAGGCTTATGAATAGCATAATGTTATTTTCATGGTTTTTGTATTCAAGTTTGATCGAGTTTCTGAAATGATTTTGTTCTATATGTGTGCATATATATAGAGAGAGATATATATTCTTCTATTTCATTAGCGCAACAGCCCCATGGTGTGCCAAAGACGTCTGCCTAATGGCAGATTTCGAGACAGAAGATGTTTTATTTTAACGGAGTACGGTTGTCTGCCCTACGCCCAGCAGTCATATTAGACCGGGATCTAAGGTTTAAAGTGGCTTCCGAACCACTACGGCCATCAGGTCATTATATCTTTTAAGACCTGAAATTTTTTTTTTATACTTAAATGCTTCTTTTTTTCTTAATTTTTAGTATATACTAATTGCAATGATAAAAATAATTAAAGTAATCTATGCCCCTTCCTGAGGCAGGAGGGGGCCACCAGCACAATCGTGGGTTAGGTTTTTCCATGAAAAGGTTCAAAAATGCGAATTGTATAGCAAACACAACACAGCAGTAATACAAATATGTATGTATATACAAAATAAAGGAAGTTAACAAAAATATAAATTAAATATATATATACAAAAGTAACATAACAAGTATCTCAAGTATATGCAAAGAATCAATCTGAAGCTTATTTTATAACCTGAAAATAGTGTTACCACATAACACATAATGCTAGAATATGCAAATAAAATTTACAAACACCCTGCTACCACCCATCTATTTTTTGTTAATACTGTCTTGGAGAAGTGAATTAAAACGCTTATAATATAATTATAAACCTACACTGAATTTTTATAATAGTATTACTGTGATGATTAACTATTTTTTCACCACGATGAAACGAGATAACCTGTAATTTGATTAATACTTGATGATGAAAGGTAGAATCGGTTTTGATACCTGAAGCACTCCCAGTTAGTTTTTTAGATTAAAGTCATTTATCATTTCATTCTAATTTACTTACTTATCTTTCAATCCACATTTTAAACTCGAAATGCGGCAAATTAATTCCAGAACAGAAATCCATCGATGTGTTATGAGTGAAAAATCGATGCTAATATATTCTCAATCTTCCCTGACAGCAGTTCGCTCCTGGTCTCAGCCACTCCTCGAAAAGATATTCCAATTTTTTAATGCCGGGCGATCAAAAGTCGAGACCGGGTGCTAATTTTCAACCAAACGATTAGTCAACGACGTCACATATCGTCTGCCTAACAACAACAACAACAACATCACTAAGAAGAAGGATGCGTCCAAAAAAACAACAACAACAAAGATGGTATCCGATAAAAACCTCACTTTTATACGACGCTCTGACGCCTTCCAACCCATAAGGGGAAAAGGAGGGGGATTGAGGAAAAAAGGAGGGCGAGGGGGGAGTCAAAAGGGTCTTCTGTTGTCACTTTACTTATTTATCGGTTGTAAAAGCGGAAGGAGGGACGCTGTGGAAATTTCGAAGCAGATCTGGTGACAAGTATCGGAATTTGCGCTGAGAAATAACATGCTTCCAAGTTTAATCATCCTTCATTATGAATGACATCGGAATTCAGTTGGGGCGGAAGGTAAGTTTTTCCGATAAGATGGTCTCTTTGTGAAATGTAGGAAAATGCTTATTTTTTATTGGAGAAAAAAAATTGCTAGAAATTAATAAAAAAGTTAGAAATTGTAACTTTTTTTGAGAGAATATGGAGTTTATTTGTCTTAACATTCACTGCTGCAGTTTGGGAATTCTTGGTTTATGTTTATACTATTTTTTATGAAAGGATTTAATTTTTAAAGGTTTATGATTTTTAATCACTGTTTAAAATAGTCAGGAACTTGCGCATGCTTTTATCAAAGTTGAATTTATTTTTCCCTAAATAGGTTGAGAGGAAAAAAATATGTTGATTTTAAACTTTCTGTCAACAATATACATTGTAGAACGAAAGGGGAGAAAGCACGCATCAAGAGAGTTATACGAATGAAAATGATATATATATATAAAGAAAGGGATATGATGTATATGTAAATGATGTGATACATATGTAAATGTTGTGACGCATACGTAAATGGTGTGATGCATATGTAAAGAAAAGGATTTTTATGACTGTGCAAAGAAAAGGAAAATATTAAAATTTCAAAGGAATCAAAAGTTTTCTTTTTTTAGAAAATTAAACTACACATAGAAAACCCATCAATAACGTGTGGTCTCATTTCTGACTCGAATTCAAACTGTTATTGGCTTCGTCTTCTTTCGTATTCGGCTTCACCTTGTAGTTGGCGAATGCTCTCTCTAATGGGGTTTCTTGCATGCCTTTCTTCAATTATAAAAATTATATTAGCGCGAAGTCTTGATTTCTACCTACAGAACCTTTTACTTATCAAATAGAAAAATATACGTATAAATGAGAGATTTAACGATCTAACTGGCAGGGGAACATAACAACATAAATTTTTTTATAAATAATTCCGGGATGTCACGAGAGGAAGGAAAACAAGACGGGGAATGGAAAATATCTTCGATGGGCCACTGTGCTGTGATAAACCAAAGACGTCTATCAATTAGAATAGCATCCCACACCGTAACTGCCAATCTGTGATCAGCCGACAGTCATGTCAGTATCTTACTACAGCGTTGCACATTTTTTTATCTTTGTATAATTTCCTTACATTAATATTATTATTTCTCTAAGAATAGTAATTATCTATTTTTCTGAACAACTAAATAAAGCATTAAAATTGTTACATGTTGCTACGAATTTATGTTGTCTATGATTTCGAGAAGAAACATAAAGAATAATTATCATTTCCTTGAACTGGATGATTCCTGTAAAGATATAATTTTGTTAGTTGAATTTTATCAACTATAAATATATTATAGCAGTAAATGCACTAATAAATAAAAATCAATAATAATATTTGGTTTAATTTGTTATAGATTTAACAATATCAATGATGGCTTTTGTTACATGTTCATTTTAAATAAAAATTGTAATTAAATAAAATTTCAATGAATAATTAAAATGCTTAAAGAAGGAGAAAGTGTATGAATATTATTTAATTACAGTTGCATTAAAGAAGTTGTAGTGTCATTTGCCAATAGGTTTGAAAAGAAAAGACTGTCAATTATTATTGATTAAAATTCAAAGTCAGCTAAAATAAACTTATAATGCAGCGACTGATAAAAGAAAAAATGACAAAATACATTTACTACTTCACATTATCATAAATATCAAAACCAAGTCGACTGACATTGTAGCGTTTATGACGAAACTATAAATCAAGAGCTATAACTAAAAGTGCTTAGATAGAGCTAAACTAGTAGCTATTTAGTCTTAACAATACGATGAATAATTCATTCTCACTGCCTAAATCTACTTTCTGATAAAAGGAAATCAAAACTTACTACTCAATCACAGAAATTTATCTTCCTTCCGATACCCATTTGCTCACAAAAGAACAGAATTATCTTTGTTTTTTGTTCGATGATTTATATACAATTTACTTGTTCATTAAAAGTTTTTATCTACAAGCTGCAATATATCATACTGAGCAACTTACATCAAGAAAATACAAATGCATTGACCTCTCTCCCAAAGTATCAGAAATATCAAATCAAAAAAACATGCAGGCACTTCTTTTTACGAGAAGAAATAAGATCATAAAAAGAAAGTATCCAACTTCGTCGAAGTTCGGTATTATTATTATGGAGCAGTATCAAGTAGTTATCACTAAAAATAAACTCAGATTTGACCATCATCAATTCGTACCACGTTTACGTAAGAGAAAGGATAGATTGTGACATGTACTTCTCGATGGCAGAGATTAGAGAAGGGATATAAAAACTCTTTCTGGAATAAGTCCTTAAAATAGTGTGATATATCAGAAGTATCTTGTGGCCCGTAAAAATGATGCAAGGACTCCAGCGCCAGTGCCATTAATAAAACGTTACGACAATCTTTACTTTTAAAATGATTTTTTTTAGAATGAATAGTAATTTAAAATGGCAACAGAGTAGAAGACATTGTTTGGAGTTATTATTTATAGTTGAAGTTTCTCTTCTCAATTTGAACATATTATATTGTTTGAAGTAGATATTTATGTGTGAAAGATGGAATATATTAACAATATAAGTTTATACAACTGATATCTGTTAATATTTATTGCATAATGTTTAATAAATTACTGGATTTTAATTAAAAAATAATTATCTCATTTAAATTACAAATGAAGTTTTTTTTAGATAATTTTATTTGAATTCGATTTATGTACATTTATTTTTCCGATTACGTTATTTATGATATTCTATCGATCATTGAGTTGAATTCAGTAAAAAGTTTTTGTTTGATTGAGTATATACAAAATTGTAATTACGAATTGTATGCTACACGAATTGCTATTGTTATTGTTATTGTTAAATTATACGAATTGTATATTACCCGAATTATTTTGTTATTGTTAATTTATACGAATTTTATATTACACAAATTGTTATTGTTAATGCTGTCTAATTTCATTTCGATTTATTTATTAAGAATATGCAAGAATAAATTTTTAAATTAATAAAAAAAAAAAATTTATTTTGATACCTGATTAAATTTTTTTTTTATTTCCAATGGTAGATTATGAACAGTTACAGAACAACGAAAAAAAAAAAAAAAAGAACAGAGAAAACAACAAAACATGCTGCAACAGAGTTCATTAATCTAACATATCTCTAGTCTCCCAATATCTCCACGAGAGCAGGACAGCAGGACAGTGCACAGAGCAGGACAGTGCAGTAGATGTGTGGAGTCCATAGCCTCTCCAGAGCTGCACAGAGTGCATATCGGGGAAGGAACAATTTTGAGTCTGTAAAGATGTTTACGCAGGCAGTCATGTCCAGTGGCTAGTCGGAAATGAGCGACTGCTCTACGCCTTGGAACATTACATAGATTTGGGATCGCATTCTTCCAGGACTCTTGGGAAACACGGTTATAGAGGTCTTCTTGAGCGCGGACTTTAATTGATCTTTTGATGAGATTTTTGATAGAGTGGAAGGGTATAGGACGAGATATTTTTTGTGTGTTTAAAGCCCCTTTTAGCCAGGAAGTCGGCTTTTCTCATTGCCTGGAACCCCACAGTGGGCAGGAACCCACTGGAGGACTATAGTTTTTTCGAGTGATGCCAGGTTTTCAAGATGATAACGGCAATCTAATATGACTGGGGTTTTCGGATTATTGTTATACCTGATTAAATTAAATTACTAATTTAAAAAAGAATTTTAGGAATAAAATGTAAATTTGTGTATATGGGGTTACCTTTTAAAAATGTTTAAATTGAAAAATAATCTTTGAGTAACATAATAAAAAAACTCTAATAATTAATGATTTTAAACATTTTAACCAATATTACGTAAGCTGGATCGCCAAAAATAGACTTGAATAGATTTTAATAATATGTATAGATGGAAACACATTATTAGATAAAAACATGATTTAAAGTTTTTGTTGAGAAAGTACGAAATACAAAACGTAACTATAATGTAATATGGTTATTTCAATATGGATACAATTCTTATTCATTAGCGCAACAGCGCCATGGTGGGCCTAGGCTACTGCAGATTGCGAGACAGGAGGATAGATTCAATTACTAAATTTAAATAAGATAGTAAAATGACAATAAATGAGACGTAAAATGAATATCAATCATTTTATATCTCTAAATATTATTTTTCAAAACAAAATTTCTAATTTTATAAAAATTCAATAATCAGAATGCTATAAGAAGGAAAAAGTGTATGTATGTTATTTAATTACAGTTACATTAAAGGGGTTTGTACTTTCTTTTTTCAATATATCATACTGAGCAACTTAACATCAATAAAATACAAATGCATTGACCTCTCTCTCAAAGTATCAGAAATATCAAATCAAAAAAAAAACATGCAGGCACTTCTTTTACGAGTAGAAATAAGATCATATAAAGAAAGTATCCAACTTCGCTAGAAGTTCAGTATTATTATTATGGAACAGTATCAAGCAGTTATCACTAAAAATAAACTCAGATTTGACCATCATCCAATTCGCACCACGTTTACGTAAGAGAAAGGATAGATTGTGACATGCACTTCTCGATGGCAGAGATTAGAGAAGGGGTATAAAAACTCTTTCTGAAAAATAAGTCCTTAAAATAGTGTGATATATCAGAAGTATCTTGTGGCCCGTAAAAATGGTGCAACGATTCTAGTGCCAGTGCCATTAATAAAACGTTACGACAATCTTTACTTTTGAGGGATATTTTTTAAGAATAAAAAGTAATTTGAAATGGTAACAGAGTATAAAATATTGTTTGGAGTTATTATTTATAGTTGAAGTTTCTCTTTCGAATTTGACGATGTTATATTGTTTGAAGTAGATTTTGATGTGTGAAAATGAAAATATAATGTTATACAAACTATATCTGTTAATACTTATTGCATAATGTTTAATAAATTACTATATTTTAGTTAAAGAGTATTTATCGCATTTAAACTATATACGTTTTAATTTTTTATTTAATTTCATTAAAATCCCATTTATGCACATTTATTTTCTCGATTACGATTGATGATATTCTTTCGATCATTGAGTCGAATTTATTAAAAAGCTTTTATTTGATTGAGTTTATACGAAATTGTTTGTTAATTGTTAACTAATTGTATGTTATACGAATTATTATTGTTATTGTTAAGTTATACGAATTGTATGTTATACGAATTATTATTGTTATTGTTAAGTTATACGAATGGTATGTTATACGAAATATTATTGTTATTGTTAAAGTTATACGAATTGTATGTTATTCGAAATATTATTGTTATTGTTAAATTATACGAATTATTATTGTTAGGGTTAAGATACGAATTGTAGGTTATACGAATTATTATTGTTAGGTTATACGAATTGGATGTTTATACGAAATAGTAATTGCGAATTGGATGTTTATATGAAATTGTAATTGTAAATTGTATGTTATACGAATTATTATTTTTATTGTTAAGTTATACGTATTGTATGTTTATATGAAATTTTGAATCCAATAAAGTTATACTTTTGGTTTCCATATTTTCTAAATAGTATTAATGTTATCTAATTTCATTTTAATTTATTTAGTAAAAAGAATATTCAAGAATAAAAATTTTTTAATTAATAAAAAAAATTGCTTTTGATTCCGAATTAAATTAAATTCTTGATTTTTTTAAATTTATTTTGAGGAATAAAATGTAGGTTTGTGTATTTGGGATTATCTTTAAAAAATGTCTAAATTGAAAATAAACTTTGAGTAACCTAACAAAAACTCTAATAATTAATGATATTAATTTTTTAACCAATTTTACACAAGCTGGTTCGAAAATGGGCTTAAATAAGTTTTATTAATATGTATAGATGGAAACGCATTATTAGATAAAAACAGGCTTTAAAGATTTTGTTAAGGAAGTATGAAATACAAAAAATGAGACCATAATGTATTATGATTATTTCAATATGGATACAATTCTTCTTCATTGGCCCAACAGCGGGCCAAGGCCGTCTGCCTACTGCAGATTTCGAGAGAGGAGAATGGATACAATTACTAAATTTAAATAAGGTAATAAAATAACAGTAAATGATATATAAAGTAAATATCAATCATTTTACTATAATTTAAAAACTACTACTGGCTATAATGTCATCGTAATTCATTAATGATTTTCTTTCAAATCTATAACATAAATCATTCACGAAAGTTAATTTAACATTAAATTGGTATTATATGCATTCAAATTCCATTAAAAAATTGATAATAAATATTCATACGTTCTAAATTGAAATTCTAAGTGTATTTCAGTTCTTTGCAAGCATTCGAAACACAAACATATAAAAAAAAAAATCAATTCCTACACTCTGAACACTCCCACAAAGTTATGGAATTGAAATCACTTATCATTTTATTCCAATATATCTATCTGCCTGACTCATCATTCTTCCCACTCTCCAAACTTCTCTGTTTTGACTTCTTCCCTTTTTGGGATTCAAATGCATGGAGTTATTCTTGCCCATCCTGTAATCGAAATTCATTGATGAGGATGAGTGAAAAATCGATTGTAAATGCATTCTTAATCTTCCTGACAACACTTTGCTCGTGGTCTGACCACTCCTCGAAAGACATTCCCATTTAAATTCCGAACAGTCACAGTCGCAGTTAGATGATGCTTTTCACCGAACGAATCACTTCATGTCTTGTCCATTAAACCAAAACATTCTACTTGTTAAAAGAAAGAAAAAAAAAAAGGATTTTGTAAGTTCCTCATCAGTGAACAGGATGTTGCCCTGGTACGAAGTTTGTAACGTGACCAAGAAATGAGAAACTAACAAATAAAACTGAGATTTTAAAACGTGCACATAAGTCCAAGCTCACTTTCAAATTACTAAAATGATGCAAAAATAAAAAGAAAAAAAAAAAAAAGATTTTGTAAAAAGTTCCTCATCAGTGAGCAGGATGTTGCCCCGGTATGAAGATTGTAATGTCACCACAAATGAGAAACTAACAAATAAAACTAGATTTTCAAAACGTGCTCACATCTCCTTGCTACAGAACTTTAAAATCACTAAAATATGCAAAAATAAAAGGGATAGATCAAAATTTATATTAAAAACTTTATACATTTTGATGAATTTACAAAAAAAAAAAAAGGCGCAGATATTTCAAGATACGCAGATAGTGATAATTATTAGTTTTATTATTATTATTAGCATAATATATATAGTTATATTATTATTACTAGTAGTATTATCATTATTTCAAGATATGCAGATACGGTGGCGCAGATATTTCAGCATTTAGATGGTAGTTGAATGGAATGATGAGAATATAATAAATAAAAATTTGTGACTCATTTAAAATTCTACTGGTGTTGATTTATGTTTTAATAATATCATTATTAACTTTTGTTTCATCAAATGTTTGTGGTTATTGTGTTTTCGAATATACAATAACCACAAACAATTGATAAAACAGAATATTTGAATTTTTGTAATTTCACCAAAAAATGAGAAACTAACAAATAAAAATGTGAATTTAAAACGTGCGTATAAATCCTTGCTTTAGAACTTTAAAATCATTAAAATAATGCAAAAATATACAGGATAGTTCAAAGTTTCCATGAAAAACTTTATACATTTTGATAAATTTCACAAAAATGATGCAGGTATTTTTTCAAGTTGGTAGTTGAATTAATTAGATAGTGATGGAATTATGTGAATACAGTAAATAAAAAATTATGACATATTTAAAATTCTGCTGGTGTTGATTTATTTTTTAGCAATATCATGATTAACTTCTGTTTCATAATTTGTTTTTGGTTATTGTGTATTTGAAGCTTGTAACCTCCCCAAAAAATGAGAAACTAACAAGTAAAAATGAGATTTTAAAACCTTGCTAAAATTGTTGTTTCAGAACTTTAAAATCACTAAAATAATGCAAAAATAAACAAGATAGTTTAAAATTTCCATTAAAAAATTGATACCTTTGTTGAATGCCACAAAACTGATAGAGTTCAGAGTTCCGAGATAGTTTGAGTTTGAAGTTGAATGGAATGATGACAATATAGTAAATAAAAATTGTGACTAATTTAAAATACTGCTGATGTTGATTTATGTTTTAATAATATGATTAACTACTGTTTAATCAATTTTCTGTGGTTATTGTGTATTTGATGTTTCACCAAAAAATGAGAAATTAACAAATAAAACTGAGATTTTGAAACGTGCGCATAAATCCGTGCTTTATAACTTTATAATCACTAGAATAATGCAAAAATAAACCGAATAATTCAAAATTTCCATTAAAAACGTTACACATTTTGATGAATTTCACAAAAGGGACGCAGATATTTCAAGTTAGTAGTTGCATTAATTAGATATTAATGGAATGAGGAGAATATAATAAGTATAACATTGTGACTCATTTAAAATTCTGATGGTGTTGATTTAAGTTTTAGTAATATCATGATTAACTTCTGTTTCATCAATTGTTTGTTGTTGTTGTGCATTTGAAGTTTGCAACTTCCCCAAAAAATGAGAAACTAACAAATAAAAATGAGATAAACGTGCGCATAAAAACTTGCTTCAGAACTTTAAATCACTAAAATAATGCAAAAATATATTGGATAATTCAAAATTTCCATTGAAAACTTTATGCATTTTGATGAATTTCACAAAAGTGACGCAGGTAACTTAAATTGGCAGTAGAATTAACTGGATATTAACTAGATAAACACTTTATACAATTTTTGAAGACAATTCATAAAAGAGATGCAGTTATTTCAAGTTGGTAGCTGAATTGAATAGATTTAATAAATATTCATGGAGTGATGAGATTATAGTAAATAAAAAATTGTAACTCATTTAAAATTCTCCTGGTGTTGATTTATGTTTTAGTAATATCTTGATTAACTTCTGTTTCATCAATTGTTTGTGGTTATTGCGTATTTGAAGTTTGTAATTTCAGCAAAAAAAATGAGAAACGAACAAATAAAACAGGGATTTTAAAACATGCGCACAAATTTGTGCTTCAGAACTTTAAAATCTCTAAAATAATGCAAAAATAAATCGAATAGTTCAAAATTCCCATTAAAAACTATACATTTTGATGAATTTCAAAAAAGGGATGCAGGTATTTCGAGTTTTTAGGTTCAAGTCAAACCTGTGGAGCAAAGCAGCAAAGCGCTAGTCGCTCGGCCATCAGGGCGCTATATCCCTTTAAAACCTGAAACTTTTTTTTTATACTTAAATTTTACTTTTTTTTTTTTTAACTTTTAAGAGACATTGATTCCAATGATACTAAAAAATAAATAAAATAATCTATGCATTCTCCTGAAGAATGGGGATAATAGCGGCCACACGATAGTCCGGGTTAGGGTTTTTCCATGAAAAAAATTTCAAAAATGCCAATTGTATAGTAAAGCCATCATAGTAATAATATAAATATATATGTATATACAGTTACAAAATAAAGAAAGCCTTAAAATAACAAATGTAATATAAATTAAACATATATATATATACAAAAGTAACATAACAAATATCTCAAGTGTATGCAAAAAGTCAATGATCAGAAGGTTATTTTATAACCTGAAAATAGTGTTACCACCTAACACGTAATGTTAGAATATGCAAATAAAATTTACAAAGATTCTGCTACATATTTTTTGTCTTATAAAAATAAGTTAGAACGTTTAGAAAATAATTATAAGCCTACACTGAATTTTTATAATAATATTACTGCGGTGATTAACTATTATTTCACTACGATGAAACGAGATAACCCATAATTAGATTAATACTTGATGCTGAAAGCTAGAATCAGTTTTGATACTCCTGAGCACTCCCAGTTAGTTTTTAGATTAAAGTCATTTATCATTTCATTCTAATTTACTTACTTATCTTTCAACCCACATTTTAAATTCGAAATGCGGCAAATTAATTCAAACAGAAATCATCGATGTGTTATGAGTGAAAAATCGATGCTAATATATTCTCAATCTTCCTGACAGCAGTTCGCTCCTGGTCTGGCCACTCCTCGAAAAGATATTCCAATTTTAATGCTGGGCGATCAAAAAGTCGAGACCGGGCGCTAATTTTCAACCAAACGATTAGTCAACGACGTCACATATCGTCTGCCCAACAACAACAACAACAACATCACCAAGAAGAAGGATGCATCCAAAAAAACAACAACAAAGATAGTATCCGATAAAAACCTCACTTTTATACGACGCACTGACGCCTTCCAACCCATAAGGGGAAGAGGGGGAATTGAGAAAAAGGGGTGAGTCAAGGGTCTTCTGTTGTCACTTTACTTATTTATCGGTTGTAAAAGCGGGAAGGAGGGACGCTGTGGAAATTTCGAAGCAGATCTGGTGACAAGTATCGGAATTTGCGCTGAGAAATAATATGCTTCCAAGTTTAATAATCCTTCATTATGAATGACATCGGAATTCAGTTGGGGCGGAAGGTAGGTTTTTCCGATAAGATGGTAAGTATGAAATGTAGGAAAATGATTGTTTTTTTATTGGAGGAAAAAATTGCTTGAAATTAAAAAAAAAAAATGTAGAAAAAGCCATAAATTGTAGTTTTTTTGAGCCGATATGGAGTTTATTTGTCGTAACATTCATTGCTTCAGTTAGTGAAGCCGTGGTTTTTATTTATACTGGTATATAAAAGGATTTAATTTTTAAAGGTACATGATTTTTAACCACTGTTAAAAAAAATAGTCAAGAACTTGGGCGTGCTTTTGTTAAAGTTAAATTTATATTTTTCTGGATAGAATGGAAGGAAAAAATATGAGGATTTAAACGTTCTGTTAACAATATATATTGTAGGACGAAAGGGAAAGAAAACACGCGTCAAAAGAGTTATACGAATGAAAATGTGATGTATAAATAGAGAATGTGATGTATGTGTACATGATGTGATGTATATGTAAATGATGTGATGTATATGTAAAGAAAATGATGTTATTTATATGTAAAGAAACGGAAAATATTAAAATTCAGAGTATTCGAAAAATGTTGTTTTTTCAGAAGATAAAAGTACACATATAAAACCCATCATCGTGTTGATTCATTTCTGACTCAAATTCAAACTGTTATTCGGCTTCGCCTTGTTTCGTAGAGTTGATAAATTTTCTCTAATGGGATTTCTTGGAAGCCTTTCTTCAATTATAGAATTATATTAGTGAGGTCTTGATATCTATCTTCAGAACCTTTGACTCCTACTTATCTATTGCGAAAACAATAGCTATAAATGTGAGGTCTGACGATCTAACAGGCCGGTGAAGAATTTGATAAAAATAATTTTTTTTTTATAAATAAATAATTCCGTGATGCCAAGGAAGAAAGAAAATACGACTGCGAATAGAATATCTTCGATGGACTACTGTGCTAAGGAGATGAGTGTAAAACAGATGAGATAAACCAATATATAAAACAGGTGATAAACAAAGACGTCTATCAATTAGAATGCCATCTCACATCAAAACCCGACAGTCAAATCAGTATCTTACTACGGCTTTGGAAATTTTTTTTTTTATCTTTTGTATAATTTACTTATATTAATATTATTATTTCTCTAAGAATAGTAATTATCTATTATTCTGAACAACTAACTAAAGCCTTAAAATTGTTATATGCTGCTATGAAATTCTGTTGTTTTTGTAATTTTAAAAAATTTCAATAAATAAATGAAATGTTAAAAGAAGAAAACGTGTATGAATATTATTTAATTACAGTTGCATTAATGAAGTTGTAGTTTCATTTGCCAACAGGTATGAAAAGGAAAGATTGTCAATTACTAATGATAAATTGCAAAATTCAAGTAGCTAAAATAAACCTATAATGCAGCGACTATAAAAGAAAGATGACAAAATACATTTACTACTCTCACATTATCATAAATATCAAAACCAAATTGACTGACATTGTAGCATTTATGACGAAACTATAAATCAAGAGCTATAACTAAAAGTGCTTAGATATAGCTAAACTAGTAGCTATTTAGTCTTAACAATACGATGAATAATTCATTCTCACTGCCTGAATCTACTTTCTGATAAAAGGAAATCAAAATTTACTACTCAATCACAGAAATTTTTTCCTTCCGATACCCATTTGCACACAAAAGAACAGTATTATCTTTGTTTTTGCTCGATGATTTATATACAATTTACTTGCTCATTAAAAGTTTTTATCTACAAACTGCAATATATCATACTGAGCAACTCAACATCAAGAAAATACAAATGCACTGACTCTCTCCCAAAGTATCAGAAATATCAAATCAAAAAAACATGCAGGCACTTCTTTTACGGGAAGAAATAAGATCATAAAAAGAAAGTATCCAACTTCTTAGAAGTCCAGTATTATTATTATGGAGCTGTATCAAGCAGTTATCACTAAAAATAAACTCAGATTTGACCATCATCAATTCGTACCACGTTTACGTAAGAGAAAAGATAGATTGTGACATGCACTTCTCGATGGCAGAGATTAGAGAAGGGATATAAAAACTCTTTCTGGAATAAGTCCTTAAAATAGTGTGATATATCAGAAGTATCTTGTGCCCAGTAAAAATGGTGCAAGGATTCTAGCGCCAGTGCCATTAATAAAACGTTACGACAATCTTTACTTTTAGGTTTATTTTTTAGAATAAAAAGTAATTTGAAATGGCAACAGAGTAGAAGATATTCTTTGGAGTTATTATTTATCGTTGAAGTTTTCTCTTTAAATTTGAAGATGTTATATTGTTTGAAGTAGATGTTGATTAGTAAAAATGGAATATATTAACAATATAGATTTATACAACTGATATCTGTCAATGTTTATTAATAATGTTTAACAAATAACAAATCTTGAATTTTTTTAAATAGTATTTATTAAAATCGATTTATGTTCATTTACTTTTTTGATTGTGATTTATGATATTCTTTCGATAATTGAAATTACAAAGATCTTTTATTTTTGAGCTCGTTGTATGTTTATACAAAATTTTTAAGTCTAAAAAAATTTTTACTTTTTTTCCATATTTTGTAAATAATATAATAGTGTAATCCATTGTAATTTGATTAGGAAAAGAATATGCAAGAATAAAATACTTTAAATTAATTTGCTTCTGATTAAACTAAATTGTAATTTTTAATTTTCATGTCACACGAAGTTTTAAATTAAATTATAGGAATTATATGTTTATATGAAATTATCTGAAAAATTTATACTTTTGGTTTCCATATTTTCTAAATAGTATTAATATTGTTTAACTTCATTTTGATTTATTTAGGAAGAATATGTTTTAAAATTTGAATATATATGTAAGAATTAAATTTTTAAATCAATAAAAAAAAATTGATTTTGTCTCCTGATAAAATTAAATTTCTAAATTTATTTTTAGGAATAAAGTGCAAGGTTTATGTATTTGGGATTATTCCTTTAAAAAATATCTAAATTGAAAATAAACTGAGTAAAATAATAAAAAAATCTAATAATCAATGATTTTAAACATTTTAACCAATATTAAAGAAACTGTATCGCCGAAAATGGTGAATAGAAATGAAAAGAAATGCAAAGGAAATAGAAAGAAATGATTTATAAAGAAAATATGAAATACTAAATATAACTATAATGTTAATATGATTTTTCAATATGGATACAATTCTTCTTCATTGGCGTAACAGTCCCTTGGTGGGCCAAGGCCATCTACCTACTGCAGATTTCGATGACAGGAGAATGGATACCATTATTAAATTTATATAAGTAAAATAACAATAAATGTGATATAAATAAATATCAATCATCATTTTAAAAACTATTAATGGCAATGATGCCATCGTAATTCATTAATGATTTTTTTTCAAATCTATAACATAAATCATTCACAAAAGTTAATTTAACATTAAATTGGCATTATATGCATTCAAATTCCATTAAAAAATTGATAATAAAATATTCATACGTTCTAAATTGAAATTCCTAAGTGTGTTTCAGTTCTTTGCAAGCATTCGAAACACAACATATAAAATAAAAATCAATTCTTACTCTCTGAACACTCCCACAAAGTTATGAAATTGAAATCACTTATTATTTTATTCCAATATATCTGCCTGACTCATCATTCTTCCCACTCTCCAAACTTCTCTGTTTTGACTTCTTCCCTTTTGGGATTCAAATACATCGAGTTATTCTTGCCCATCCTGTAATCGAAATTCATTGATGAGGATGAGTGAAAAATCGATTGTAAATGCATTCTTAATCTTCCTGACAACACTTTGCTCGTGGTCTGGCCACTCCTCGAAAGACATTCCCATTTAAATTCCGAACAGACACAGTCACAGTTAGAAGTTGATATTCTCCAAACCAATCACTTCATGTCTTGTCCATTAAACCAAAACATTCTACTTGTTAAAAGGAAAAAAAAAATATTTTGTAAAGTTCCTCATCAGTGAGCAGGCTGTTGCCCTGGTATGAAGTTTACAACCTCACCAAAAAATGAGAAACTGACAAATAAAACTAGATAGATTTTAAAACAGGTGCTTAAATCTTTGCTTCAGAACTTTAAAATCACTAAAATAATGCACAAATAAACCGGATCGTTCAAAATTTCCATTAAAATCTTTATG
The DNA here is from genome assembly GCA_021605095.1 of Caerostris extrusa. Classification (NCBI taxonomy): domain Eukaryota; kingdom Metazoa; phylum Arthropoda; class Arachnida; order Araneae; family Araneidae; genus Caerostris; species Caerostris extrusa. The sequence goes on from BPLR01018562.1 coordinate 35,644, forward strand.
CACCTTATGTCACCAGTAGAATTTTAAATGAGTCACAATTTTTTATTTGTTATATTCTCATCATTACCAACTTGAAATAAAATTGCCGCAGATATTTAAAGTTGGTAATTGAATGAAATGATGAGATTATAGCAAATAAAAAATTGTGACTCATTTAAAATTATAGTGGTATTGATTTCTGTTTTAATAATATCATGATTAACTTCTATTTCATCAATTGTTTGTGGTTATTGTGCATTTGAATATACCATAACCACAAACAATTGATGAAATAGAATATTTGAATTTTTGCAATTTCAACAAAAAATGAGAAACTAACAAATAAAACTAGATAGATTTTAAAAGGTGCGTATAAACTATTGCTTCAGAACTTAACCGGAAAAATAAACCGGACAGTTAAAAATTTCCATTAAAAACTTTATATATTTTGATGAATTTCACAAAATTGGCGCAGATATTTCAATTTGGTAGTTGAATTAACTAGATATTGATGGAATGATGAGAATGTATTAAATAAAAAATTGTGACTCATTTAAAATTCTGGTGGTGGTGAACTTGGTTTATGTTTTAGTAATATCATTATTAACTTCTGTTTCATCAATTGTTTGTGGTTATTTTGTATTTGAAGTTCGTAACTTCACCAAAAAGGAGAACTAATAAATAAAACTAGATATATTTTAAAATGTGCGCATAAATCCTTGTTTCAGAACTTTAAAATCACTAAAATAATGCAAAAATTAATCCTATAGTTCAAAATTTCCATTAAAAACTTTATACATTTTGAGGAATTTCGCATAAGTGACGCAAGTATTTCAAGTTGGTAGTTGAATTAACTAGATATTGATGGAATGATGAGAATATAGTAAATAAAAAGTTGTGATTCATTTAAAATTCTGATGGTCTCGAACTTGATTTATGTTTTAGTAATATCATGATAAATTAACTGTTTGTGGTTATTGAGCATTTGTATATTTTTCAGGTACTATGCCTAGTTTTCAATGGATTTAAAGATTTTTGGCACTATAAAAGTACTTATAACCATATACTTTCATTACTCAATTAAGGCTAAAGAAACGAGCGTGTTTACACAGGAAAAATTGAAATTTATGAGGAATTTAAGTTTTTATGTATATTTGACGGCAGGTTCCTATATTTATGCAATTATGCTCTATCTGAAGGATTCACTATTTTTTTTTTTTTTTTTTTTTTTTTTTTTTTTTTTTTTGCATTTAGTACATTACGGACAGCCGCTAGTGTCAGGAGAAAGACAATTACCATTCAGTATTATTTATACTGAATTCGCATGTATATTGAAAAAGAATTCTTCTTTCTTTTAATGTGATATACTTAAACTCTATCAAAACACAACCCACAATACATGGGATAACTACAAAGTACGAACGCTTCTAAATCAGACGCTAACAATATAACTAACGAAATGCAAATAAATATAATACATTTAAAAAATTAAAAACAGATCTTAATTCTTCAGATAGCTTACAGCTTCTGTTTAAAAAAATATATCCTACCATACTTATTTTGAAAGACCAAACCTATCATTGTCCTGGTGGAATTTAAACATATCATGCAGTAGAATATTTCATACTTTAATACACTGAAGTGACAAAAAGTCATGGGATACCTCTTAATATCGTGTCGGCCCTCCTTTCGCCCGGCGAAGTGCAGCAACTCGACGTGGCATGGACTCAACAAGTCGTTGGAAGTCTTCTGCAGGAATATTGAGCCATGCTGTCTCGATAGACGTCCATAATTTGAAAGCGTTGATGGTGCAATTTTGGGCACGAACAGACCTCTCGATGATGTCCCATAAATGCTCGATGGGATTCATGTCGGGCGATCTATAGTGGCCAGATCATTCGTTGGAAAGAATGTTCTTCAAACCAATCGCGAATAGTTGTGGCCCGGTGACATGGCGCATTGTCATCCATAAAAATCCCATCGTTTTTGGGTACATGAAGTCCATGAATGGCTGCAAGTGATCTCAAGTAGCTGAACATAAGCATTTCCAGTCAATGTTCAGTCCAGTCGCACCAGAGGACCAAGTACATGCCATGAAAAAACAGCCCACACAATTACGGAGCCACCACCAGCTTGAACAGTGCCTTGCTGTCGTGGGGTCTGCGCCACACTACCCCTACCATCAGCTCTCTTACCAACTGAAATCGTGACTCATCGGACCAGATCACGGTTTTCCATTCATCTAGGACCAAAATATGCTCACGTGCCCACGAGAGTCGCTGCAAGCGATGTCGTTCTGTCAGTAAAGGCATTTCGAGTCGGTCTTCTGCTGGAATAGCCCAAGAAAGCCATTTCTCCGCACATTTCTAACAGACAAGTCCCTTCCGTCCCACATTGATTTCTGCGGTTATTTGACACAGTGTTGCTTGTCTGTTAGAATTTACGACTCTTTGCAGACGTCGCCGGTCTCGGTCGTTAAGTGCAGGCGGTCGACCATTGCGCTGTCCATGGTGGGATGTTATGCCTGAAATTTCATACTCTCGGCACACTCTTGACACAGTGGATCTGGGAATGTTGAATTCCCTAACGATTTCCGAAATGGCATGACCCATGCGTAGCTCCAACTAACATTCCGCGTTCAAAGTCTGTTAATTCCCGTCGTGCGGTCATCAGTTGTCTAAACCTCTTCACGTGAATAACTTGAACAGAAATGAAAGCTCTGCGAAAGCACTGCGCATTTATACCTGTTCTACGCGATGCTACTGCCATCTGAAAATTTGCATATTGCTATCCCATGACTTTTGTCACTTCAGTGTATACTATCTTTAGAAGTTGTTAAACCTGTTAATTCCTATATAATCTTGCAAACGACAGGATTGCTGCCTTATATATAAAAACTAAGATTCACATGGAACTTTAACAATAGCTTAATGTTATTTTCATGGTTTTGTTATTCAAGTTGATCGTGTTACTGAAATGATTTTGTCCGATATATATATATATATATTCTTCTTCTGCTCCATTGGCGCAACAGCCGCATGGTGGGTCAAGGCCATCTGCGTACTAGCAGATTTCGAGACAGGATATGTTTTCTTTTAAAGAAGTATGTTTTTGGCCCTATGTCCAACGAGTCGTATTAGACAGTTAAATGGATCTACAGTTTAAAATGGATTCGAACCACTACAAGCATCCATGGCACCACCGGATTTCGAACCTGAAACCTGTGGTACCGAGCAGTGGAGCGCTAGTCCTTGGCATAGCCCTTTCAGACTTAGCTAGTCCTTTTAAGACTTGAAATTTTTTTTATAACTTTTAGTAGACATTGATTCCATTTAAACTAAAAATATTAATAAAATAATCTATGCCCCACCTGATGCATGGGGGGAGGGAGCAGCACGATCACTTTAGGCGTTAGATTAGGTGGGTTAAGCTTCCCCGTGAGAAAATTTCAAAAAATGCCCACCCTCATCATCATGCGTTCGCGGGCTTAAAGGGATATATATATATATATATATATATATATAAATAGTTACAAAATGAAGCAAGCCTAAAATAGCAAATAAAATAAAATATACATACAAAAGTAACATAACAAATATCTCAAGTGTATGAAAAAAGTCAACAATCGGAAGGTTACTTTATAACCTGAAAATACTGTTACTACATAACACGAAATGCTAAAATATAAAATAAAATTTACAAACACCCTGTTTACATATTTTTTGCTAAAACTGTCTGGGAGAAGTGAATTAAAACGCTTATAATATAATTATAAACCTACACTGAATTTTTATAATAATATTACAGTGGCGATTAACTATTTTTTCACCACGATGAAACGAGATAACCTGTAATTTGATTAATACTTGATGATGAAAGGTAGAATCGGTTTTGATACTCATGAAGCACTCCCAGTTGGTTTTTAGATTAAAGTCATTTATCATTTCATTCTAATTTACTTACTTATCTTTCAACCCACATTTTAAACTCAAAGTGCGGCAAATTAATTCCAAACAGAAATCCATCGATGTGTTATGAGTGAAAAATCGATGCTAATATATTCTTAATCTTCCTGACAGCAGTTCGCTCCTGGTCTGGCCCTCCTCAAAAGGATATTCCAATTTTAATGCTGGGCGATCAAAAGTCGAGACCGGGTGCTAATTTTCGACCAAACGATTAGTCAATGACGTCACATATCGTCTGCCCAACAACAACAACATCACCAAAAAGAAGGATGCGTCCAAAAAAAACAACAACAACAAAGATGGTATCCGATAAAAACCTCACTTTTATACGACGCGCTGACGCCTTCCAACCCATAAGGGGGAGGGAGAGGATTGAAAAAAAGGGGTAGTCAAGGGTCTTCTGTTGTCACTTTACTTATTTATCGGTTGCAAGCGGGAAGCTGTAGAAATTTCGAAACAGATCTGGTGACAAGTATCGGAATTTGCGCTGAGAAATAACATGCTTCCAAGTTTAATCATCCTTCATTATGAATGACATCGGAATTCAGTTGGGGCGGAAGGTAAGTTTTTTCGATAAGATGGTAAGTATGAAATGTTGCAAAAATGTTTATTTTTTTATTGGAAGAAAAAGTTGCTTGAAATTAATAAAAAAATGAAAAGTTGTAATTTTGACTTTTTGAGGGGAATATGGAGTTTATTTGTCGTAATATACATTGCTTAAGTTTGTGAGTTTATAGTTTCTATTTATGCTATTATATGAAAAAAGATTTGATTTTTTAAAGGTATATGATTTTTAACCATTGTTTAAAAATCAAGAACTTGGCTTAAGAAAATCAAGATAGAACTTAAATTAATAGAAACTTAAAGAAAATCAAAGAACATGCTTTTATTAAAATTAAATTCATTTATCTTCTGAATAGGATAGGAAGAAATTTGATGATTTAAACATTCAGTCACAGTCCCAACACTTCCCAAAACAATACCCATATATTTTATGGGTAAAATAAAAATTTTTGTAAGCAAATATTTTACTATACAATAACGGTATCTTTAAAAAAGTTTGATCTTCAAATTATGTTTCTTAACTCATAAAAAGTATTTCTTTTCTAATTAAACATCATAATTTGTTAAGATAATACCAATTTAATAGACGAACTTTCAATCTATCAATCTTATTGTAGTATATTGCGTATACACAGAGTTATCAGGGGAACTTTTCAGGTGCACTTGATTTGAAACTTCAAATTCAGCGCTTTTACATCAATAATACGTAAATAAAAATCGGAATCTTCAAAAGGCATTTTTTAATAATCACAAAATCTTTAAAAATACATAATTCATACATTACTTGATCATATTTTGTTTTGATAAGAACATGATCTTAATTTAACGGACGAACTTTCAATCTTCCAAGCGTATTGCATTGCTTATTTGCGTACGTACAACACAAACACGGGAACTTATGTTCAGGCTCACTTGATAGAACTTCGAACTCAATAATACATAAATAAAAGTCTGAATCTTCAAAAAGCAATTTTTGAATAATCTCAAAATCTTTAAGAATACATAATTCATAGTATATTACATGATAAAAAAATACAAAGTTTCTTGTGGATGGAAAATTTTTAAAGTTTCGAATACAAAATTCATTAGAACCAAATGCTGCAAAAGACAGCATAGTGATATATTGCATAGATATAAATACTTTACTTTGATATATTTTTTTTTTTTTTTGTTCATTTCTGAAACACCTCCGACAACTTATAACCATCCTTCATCTTCAAAATGAACACCTTTCGATAAAACAAAAGAAAATTTTCACTAAAGATAAGATAAAATGTGATTTCCATTTCCAGTTCGTATGATTCCATTTATGAAAAACTAAAAATGAGTGTCGCATAAATTCATAATAGTGCATCAGCGAATGAAAAATGTTTAATGGCACTCGTCTTATATATCCAAAGTCAAAACTGTTCGCATTACCCTTTCCAGACAAATTGCCGGACTTGTCATAAACATTCAACTAACTATCAATTCTTAAAAACAGAAAGATAAAGGAAGGTTTGAAGAAAAGAAATCACTAACTCATGTCAAATCCAAGCTACATATAATTGCGATTTCGTAGATCATTTATATATTTTTTGTTGATATCAACTCGTTTCATTAGCTATCATTCTTTACAAGCTATTTGTTTAATAGCTGAAGAGTTGCTGTATAACTTAATGCATAGTTCAACATTTGTTACTGTTTCAATAAAATGAAGTAGAAACGACTGTAAGTTATGAATCTATTGTTATTTTTAATTGGTGACTGGAATATAAAAATATGAATGGAAATTATGTCTGTTTAAAAAGTACTGCAGATGAATAGGTTTTTTTTAAGAATACATCATTATATATTTATCACAAAAGATTAATTTTTTGGTTCATGATTATAACAATGTAACAAGTTTTTAAAATTTGAATCATTCAATCTCCCTATACCAAAAGTACATTTGTCTGTCTGATTAACTGTTTGTATTTCAAAAAAATTAAAATCCAATTTTTTTTTCTTTGAATATATTATATTTTTGTAAGCTGCATAGCCAAACATTACAAAAAATATTCTTAAGAGTACTTTCGATCAAAATAAAAACCTGTTATTTCTAATCCCACTTGGTCGACAGCAACATGTAGTACCAAGTTTGTGTACTCGTGTGTACTTAGACAGAAAGAAAAGGATAAAAAATGCAATCTCTTTTTGCAAATGCAATTTTCGGCTAGTCTTCTTGCATGATGAAGAGGGCATAATACGTATTGAAGCCACACTAATGAATTCAGCCCTTAATCCACAATCAAATGTCAGCTTTATAAATTTGATGTTATTTGACGATATATTTTGCAAAAGTCAATGATACAAACAGACTCTCTTTTTCAGGTTAGTGAATCGTGTCTGCTTCAAAAAGGTTTACAGAAAAGGCAAAGATAATCATTTCTTAAATATTCCTGGTGGCATGTGGCATTGTAATATTTCTATACATGCACACTCATATAGAAGGTCAATAAAACAATAAAACGTTTCAAACGTCCGGGCTCTAAGAATGAATTGCAAACAATAAAACGTTGTTGAATATTATTAAGCTTCTTTTTTTGTCACATTTAATGTAACGTACATAATTTCAACTATGAATGTTTTCGTTAAACTGAATACAAATGCTTTTTTATATTAATGTAATAATATTTTATATAATCTTCAAATCATCCATTCAAATGTTAAATACTTTTATTTGTGTTATTTCGATTACAAATAATTACTTGAAGCAAATTATTTTAACAATTCAGTTTGAATTCTTTTCCAAAAAAAACTTTTAACTAAAAATAATATTTTAGATATATATATGTATAACACTAATAAATAACTTTACATAACAGACATAACTATCGTACACAGCTACAGCGATTCCTCTAAAAAAGAATCCATGTTTTGTAAGGAGGGAACAGGCTTCGCCGGATATGACGTGCTCTCATCCGATGAGATTGGGGAGAACTTCATTTCCGGTCAGCACTGATTCCTCGAGAAAAACCTCTTTTGATAAAACAAGGTCCACAGATACGGCCACACTAATGTCCATGTCTTATCGGTGGATTTTGTTGGCCAAATAGACCTCAGAGCATTTTTCGAGACTGGAATAATCAATTTCGTAACATGAAAAGAACTATTTTTCTAGATCAAAATTTCAGATTTAAAATTCCTTGAAATGCTGAACAAGAATAAACTAATGTTTTAACGCATATTGCTTTAACTTTATTTAAAATATATTTGCTATCCACTTAAAAAAAAAAAAATAATGTGATATGGAGGGTAAGTAGGTTAAATAAATATATACATAAATTGATTTGTAAAATGTATCTACAATAACAAGTAAAGCTATGAATTGGCATACAGATTTAGATATAATAAAATTTAGAAATTACAACAAAGTGCAATATTTGTGTTTTGATTTTCTATTATATTCTGAATTTTCAAATGAATTAAATTGCTATCAACAATAATACTTTTATTATATTCTTGAAATAATCTTTGCAAACTATACTTTTTCGACTGCAAATAAGTTAACTTCAAATGACTCTTTGAAATGTCTTTATGACTTCATGAATGACTTCAAATTAATTCATTTAACTTCAAATGACTCTTTGAAATGTCTTTATGACTTCATGAATGACTTCAAATGAATTCTTTTTAACTTCAAATGACTTAAATAATCTGTTCTTTAACTTCCCAATAAAAGCGAGGATGACATATTTAAAACAATATTCTTTATTTTTTTTTAATTAAATCAATTATTATTCTCATATACTTTATTTTTATTTTTAATACCATGATTGATAGTAAAATTACCAATTTCTTAAAAATATAAGATTTATCATACAGAAAAGTATACTGATTTCCATAAATTAAGGGAAAATAATCATAAAATTACAATAACTCAAAAAAATAGTATTGGTTACTGCTGTTTGTAAGTAGTACTCATGTTGTACTGGTGTGGGTCACACGTTTGGGCGTCAGATTGTACTGGTGTAGGGGTGGGCAACCAGATTTAACCGGCTGTGATAGGGTTGAAATACATGAGGCACATGTTAGTTACTTTAGCACATGTTACACACAATTAGTGACATACAATATTTAACTCATTTAAAGACAGATAATTATAGATTAGTGGAATGATTACACTTCTAAGCCGAAAACCCGATACTTAAGTACGCGCAGGATGCATAAAATATACTTCTTCTCCGGGTGAGTGTGTAGGCCAACTAACTGCTAAATATGTTTTCCTCTCGGGATGTGAGACTATAAACTAAATGTTTCTCAGCGAGTTGAGTAAGTTGCCCTTTACTTCCTTTAAAGTGAGTCTCGAGGCCGACTGGCCATTTCCCTGAACGTCATAGGGAATCGCTCTTGCCAGTGTGTAAGAGAGCGCACGGTTATAATGTTAATTTTTTATGAAATGAGCCAAAGTACATATCATATATACACTCAAAAGGCAAAACATTATGACCACCTGTCACCTTTCACTTACTTCTGTGTGTGTTCCCATCACACACAGAAGTAAGTGAAAGAATGATTCTTCAGACTCTCCAGCAGCAGTTAAATACCACTTCCACCTGATCACGTGCCTTCCACGTCATCCAGGCGAGTTCATCGAAATCGGGGTGGTCATAATGTTTTGTCTCTTGAGTGTATATAGTATAGTGTAATATGACATAAAAACAAATTACTAAAAATATAATAAGATGTAAAATGATACGATTACAAAGACAGGAGTCTATTCATCCGCCCACAAACGTAAGTTATGCACATCTCCTCCTGTCATGAATGTTTGGTGGAAGATAACGGGTTCCAAATTCTCTCCAAATCAGTAGGTCTGTTATCGCCTTACAAACTAAACTTGATTCATTAGTTGTGATCTTGAGTGGAGTGGGCATAGCGATGTATGAACCTCAAGCACTCCATCCTGTAACGATTGAGGAACAGAGCAAACATTGAGGTCATCGGCGGTAGATGCATTCCTTAACATTTCTAGACTGAACCTTGTTTGAATTCTGAATTTGAAATTGTTATGAACAGCAGAAAGACTGAAATTTCATCACTGATATACTCAGTCTTAATTTGAATTAAGTTATCTTTAATATCCTATATTAAACCATCTGTGTTTTTAGTGCATCGATATCACTATCCAAAGGCAAAACTTACACTTTTAAAGATACATTTCATGCCACTAATTCATTTCATGCTTTAATGTTGCGTTCCGATTGTAACAGCATTTTTTTTCAAAATTATAGTTTTATTCGGCAGCCAAATTTCATATGGATAGATTTCTTTTAAAAAACTTGAGTTATCACTAATTTTTATGATTTTTGCTATCCTTAATTTACAAATTGAGTATTTATTCAAAATACTAATTTATGGAAATTTCCTTTTACTACAAAGATTTACTACTAAAAAAATTGCGCAAAATTTGTTCGTCTGTCACAGTTGGCATAAGGAATCAGTTTTAAGCAAAACTTACAACTTTACATATTCATTTTATGCTACTTGCAAATGATGCATTAGCAGCATTTTTTTTTTTTTTTTTTGCAAATTGCAGTTTCATTTAGCACTCAATTTTCATATAATAAGGTTTCTTTTTGAACGTGTTATTACTACTTACTACGTGTTATTGCTGTTATTTTTCTTTTTACGCTTAATTTATGGAAAATTCATGTTTATTTTCTCAAAAATACTAATTTATTAACTTTCGTTTTAATAGGAAGTACAAGTAAAAGTAAATATATAAAATTCTCGTACGTGTGTGACAGTTGACATAGAATCAATTTTAGGTTATGAAATTTTTAACTTTTAAAAAAATGATTCATTTCGATTTGATAAATGAACTGCATAAATTGCTTTAATTATTTTATTTTCTCTTTTCTCAATTGATGTTTTAAAATGTGAAGATTAATTATGTTCAGAATTTACACTCACAGAAATATTAATCTTTTCAGGGATGAGAGGAGGTTCCGATTTATTTATTGAAAATTAAGTTTGACATTTCAAAACCATTACTTTATTTAACGTAGAACATGATTTTGGCAGGTGTGCGTTTTCAAAAAAATTGTCACGCAAATTAATGTTACAATAATTATGTCATCTCATAAATAAAGATTGCAGATTTTTAACTGCATTCTTGTCTATTTTAATACTAAAAATTTTAATTTGTAACTAAACGACCTATTAAGAGGAAAATATTAATAATTCAACTTTTGTATTTGTGGGTTGTAACAAATTGATTGTAACTGGGTGTGATTTGGGTTCAAATACTTGAGGCAGAGGTTGGGAACTCACAGCTTTATTGACGCACACACACAATTAGAGACATGCATTTTTTAACATATTTAAAGACAGATAACTATGGATTCGGGGAGAGGATTCCACTTCTAAACCGAAAACCCGATACTCAGCTTCGCGCAGGAAGTGCGAAATATATTTCTTCTCCAGGTGAAAATCTGTAGGTTAACTAATGCTTTTGGGATTTGTGTTAAATATATTTCCTCTCGGGTGAGTGACTTAAACCAAACGTTTCTCAACAGAACACGCGTGGTTTCGCTGAACTTCCTCTCGCGTAAGAGTCTCGTGAACTTACTGATCATTTCTCCCAAACGCCACGGAGCCGGTCTGCCAGGAAGCAGGATCCGCAATCTTTAATTTATAACAGAAACATTGTTTAAAAACATAAATTACGAAATTATATTTATAGAGGAAAGTTGCTTAATTTTATTCGTTGAATGTCTAACAATGAGATAAAGAAAATGATTACAAATGGATATAAAATGTAGAATTAATTTGTTTTCAATTAAATTCATTACCATTGAAACAATATCAATGCTCAAGAAAATCTGAGAACTCAATGCTCTTTTCTTTATATTATAATCTTTCTTTTAAGTTAATTTTTTCACTAAATATCTGTAAGATTTTTAACAAACATTTTGTTCCAGAAGAGACAAATTCTAAAGCAAATTTAAATTATATTTACAACACTCTTTAACATTTTGATCAAAAAAATAAAATTTTTAAAACTTTGGAAACTTTTTCATAATAAGATTATAATTAAGTTTATTAATTTTATTTTATTAATTTCACTATAACATTATAATAGATATTTAAAAAGTTGTAATACACATTAATATTGTTTTCTTTAGAACGAACTTGACTTCTACTAAATTCATAATACTCAAATGCTCCAATTAAAAAAGGAATGCAAATATTTTCATTCCAACCCAATATGATCATTTAACATTATATTTTCAATATCAAACGCCTTTCTATACCATTGAAATATAAAATAAATTATATTTAATATAAGGAGGCTGACATTTGGAATCCATCAAAGTCATTTTCTCTTTGCTATATTACTTGAAGTAGCAATATATTACGTAAA